>JANIJG010012180.1:40911-114071 GCA_024611175.1 Megaceryle torquata
GGGAACTAGAACAGCTTGAGTGAAAATGGAAATGATAATAATAAAAATGGTATATATAAAAATAGATTAAAAAACAGTAGCAAACCTAACCCTCCCGGATTACAGCACCGTCACCACTGATGATGTGGAGCAGGCACTGTGAGAGGCCCATACTGGGCTCAGCAGCAAATGGGAGCTGTGTTCAGGAGATGGATTCTGGTACCAGATTCAGGAACACACCATTTGGGATCAAAGGCAGAATGGACAGAGTCCTCCTTGGATGCTCAGAGGAAGGAACCAACAGAGGACCTGAGCCAAGCCAAGCAAAGCTGACAGAGCGGTCCAAGAAGGCAGGAGAGCACAAGAGTCCCCAGAGAGAGCTATAGACCCTCCAGATCCCTAAGCTTTATACCAAATATGACATATATGGGATAGAATACCTCGTTGGTCAGTTTGCAGTCACCTGCCCTGTCCGATCCTCCTTGCAGGTGTGGACTTTCGCTTTCCTGCACCCCGCAGCATGGTACACAGGATCCAGCAGTGGCCTTGGTCTGCACACCTGTCCTTGGTAGTAACTCTAAACATGGGGTGATATCATTGATATAAGCAGACACTGTGAACAACAGGTTGCTAACTTCAGACAGTGCAGTTAGTTAGAAGAACTGAGCTGAAAAGTAAAATTACTGAACAGAATTAGTTCTGTTCTCATTCAAACCAGGACAATCCTCCAGAGTGTGATAAAGAAGTCCCACTTTTCTACAAAGCCCATGACTGTTATTAATGGCTCATCCTGACTTCTCAAGGAAGGAAATAAATTTTTAATTGTCATTGCCACGTGAGTTAGGAGATTTTATGTTCTCCTGTACAAAGTACATTGACAATGTCAGCTGAGACACCTTTACACAGGCAATGCTATTTTTCCTCCCTTTCAGAACAAGGACTTGATAGTTGTGTTAGGACTTAGTCCTTTGCCTTATCCATGGGTAACATGACTTTCTAAATAACATACCTCTGTGTGCGTGTGTGTGTGTGTAAAGAGAATCACCTCCTATGCTTGGAAATAAGTTCAGTAAAGATAGTGATGGACATATCCTGGAACACAGAGACAACTGGGAATTCTCATTGCTTTCTACACAGGCTAGGAGATAGGTACTAAAAAACTCATCAACTGGAGGCAAAAGGAATCACAGAACCACAGAATTTCCTAGATTGGAAAAGACCTTTAAGATCATCTAGTCCAGCTGTTATCCTAACTCTGAGAAGACCTAGACTAAATCATATCCCTTAGCATTATGTCTATGTGACTCTTAAATACCCGATATCTAAAGTAAACTTCCCATGGGGCAACATAAGGCCCTTTCCTCTTGTTCTATCACTTGTTACTTGGGAGAACAGACTGACACCCACCTCTCTACAACTTTGTTTCAGGCAGTTGTACACAGCAATAAGGTCTCCCCTGAGCCTCATTTTCTCTGAGATAAACAACCCCAACTGTCTCAGCCACTCCTCATAAGACATGTGCGCTAGACACTTCACCATCTTTGCTGCCCTTCTTTGGACATGCTCTAGTGCCTCAGTGTCCTTGTAGTGAGGGGCCCAAAACTGAACATGGTACTCAAGATGCAGCCACACCAGTGCTGAGTACAGAGGTAGAATCGCCTCCCTAGTCCTACTGGCCACACCATTCCTGAAACAGCCCAGGACACCGTTGGCCTTTTTGGCCACCCTGGGATCACTGCTGGCTCATGATCAGCTGTGTATCAATCAATACCCCCAGGTCCTTTTCTGCTGAACAGCTTTCCAGTCACTTGCCCCAAGCCTGTAGCACTGTCAGGGGTTGTTGTAGTCATAAGCAGCCAGTTTCTCCAGAATGCTGGAGGTCATGTAAAAGGCTTTCATAAAGTCCATATGGATAATATCCACAGCCTTTCCCTCATCCATTATGCAGGTGACCATGTCGTAGAAGGAGATCAGGTTAGTCAAGCAGGACCTGCCCTACATAAACCTATGCGACTGGGCCTGATTATCTGATTATCCTGTGTGTACTGAGTGGTGGTACTCAGGATGATCTGCTCCACCAGCTTCCCTAGCACCAAAGTCAAACTGATAGGTCTGTAGTTTTCCAGATCCTCCTTCTAGACCTTCTTATAGATGGGTCTTACACTGGATAACTTCCAGTCCTCTGGGACCTCCCATGTCAGCCATGACTGCTGAAAAATTATGGAAAGTGGTTTGGTGAGGAACTCCATCAGCTCTCTCAGAAGTCTTGGGTGAATTCCATCTGGTCCTGTAGACTTGTGTACATCTAAGTGGTGTAGCAGACTGTGAACCACCTCTTCCTGGATTGCAGGGGGATCATTCGGCTCCCAGTCTCCATTTTCTAGTTCAGGGGACTGGATTTCCAGATTACGACTGATCCTGTTACTAAAGACTGAGGCAAAGAAGGCATTAATCGCCTCAGCCTTTTCCTCATACCTAGTTGCCACATTTCCTGCTGCATCTGATACAGGATGGAGGCGCTCCCTGGCACTTCTTTTACTGATAGCTTATTTATAGAAATATTTCTTGTTGTCTTTTACAGACAAAGCCAGATTAAATTCTAGTTGGGTTTTGGACTTCCTAATTTTCTCCCTGCATAGCTTCACTACATCTTTGCAGTCATTGCATATGGACTGCCCTTTCTCCCAAAGGCCGTAAATTCTCCTTTTTTGCCTGAGTTGCAGTCAAAGCTCTCTGTTCAGCCAGGCCCATCTTCCTTGCCGCTGGCTTTTCTTTACAGCTCATGGGGACAGCTGCTCTTGTACCTTAGGACTTCCCTCTTGAAGAGTGTCCAGCCTTCCTTGACTACTATGCCCTTCTGGACTGCCTCCCAAGGGACCCTGTCAAGCAGTCTCCTAAACAAGTCAGTCTGCTCTTTGGAAGTCCAACATGGCAGTTCTGCTGCCCAGCACCACCACCCCCCCACACCCACTTCTCTAAGAATGGAGAATTCAATCTTTGCATGACAGCCGCACCCTAGATAGACTGCAAGCATCACATCCCCTACCAGTCCTTCTCTGTTCACAAAGAGCAGGTCTAACAGGGTGCCTTCCCTGGTAGCTTCACTCTTCAGCTGTGTAAGGAAGTTATCTTTGACACAGGAAGCATAATCTGAGGAAGTGTGGAGGGAACACAAATGGAGGAACTGGCATTTATTTCAGAGGGAGACAGAGAAAGTTAACTGACACCCTGGGCAAGAAGGGAAGAACAAGGTCAATAGCAATGCTTCTGCCCTCCCTCATATCTCACCTTTCCAAACCACACAGTTTTCCTTAGCACAGCTTTGCTTTTCCCCCTTCCTTTCTATCTGCTCCTCGCAGTTTGATCCCCAGTGCTTTCCATGTGTCTTTTCATTCTAGCCCTGGTTTCCATTGCTCACCTGTTGCACTCTATTTCATTTACTTCCCACAAATGCTCATCCCTGCATATTGCCCAATTGCCCTGAATGACTGTGAGATGCCCTGGTATTAGGTGGTCTTGCACCCTCTGGAGCAGACTGCCTGCAGGTAAGATTACTCTTGCATGAGCCTCATGCAGTGACTGGCTGCTTTTCTGCCTTGGCTCTCGCAAAGCATTCCCACAGGCTCACTTGAGAAGCATTTCTAAACTCATAGTTTCTCATTCCCCTGTTCCTTCCTTCGCAGATTTGTTCGTCATATTAACATCACAAAATACCTTAAGACCTTAAACTCATAGAATTATTGGTGGTGCCAGTGTTGCTTTATTGTACCTGCTATCTGAAAAGCAGATCACATACACGCACGCAGCTCAGATGCTGGTCAGCTCTTACTACACATAAATCTCAATGATGCAGGTCACACCATACTGACCCCACAGGGAGGAAGCCAATGGCTTTGGGACCCTGAGTGTTTATGGCTTCGTTTAAGGACTTCATAATATGGAAGTAAGACAGATGAGGCTTAACATGCAATATAAGTATATCCTTAAGTCTTGCAATGGTTACTCTACCTCCTTTTCACTGAGCTTTCTGTCACCTACATAGATCAATTGCAGTGTATTGAAAGTATGATTGCCTGATTTTTCATCCACTCCTATACAATGAACTTCTTAACTTCTGTATTAAAAAGGCTTTATCACTTTCTCATGAAAGCATCTTACCTAAGGGGATTTCACTAGCTCTAAAAACAGGCATTTTAAAAAGAAAGATTCATATGTGAAAGCAGCCGTTCTGTGCTTTATAAAAGATATATTTGGTATAAAAAACCTCAAGATTTAAACTATCACATGAAGAAGCTTAGAAGATGTGATATAAAAATAAAATTAATAATCATTCTTGTAATCTGTCATTCTTATTTGTCTACTGCTAACCTTATAGGCCAGAGTAAGACCAAACAGGGAAGCTTGTTCTTTGGAGCAGCAGCAGCAGAAAGGTTCAAAGTCTTTTTATTTCTAGGCACTATTAGGTTCTCATATATTCACATAAAATCAGTAGATCATTGATTTATCTATATGAAAAATAACAAGAACTGGGAACTCTGCCCTTTCCTGTTACTGTACATTTTTTCCCCTTTCCTATTTGCATAGGAAGTACATAATAAACCAAGAGGTGACTTTCATCATACTAGGGAAAATATTATCATAGCTATATTTAGCCAGCTTAAATGCATGAGGAATCCCATCCCCCCTCAAAGACTGCAGTGTTATAGCATCCCTTTTCCTTCTAGATCTCCTCAGACAGAGCAATCTTAGAGACTCCTTAGAATTTGTTTCTTTCCAAGCTGATTCCCAATGCCTTTCCACTCCGCTCTTCCTTTTATGCCTGTCTGCCATGTACTACTTGAAATGGCTTGTTTTTCTTTCCAGAAGCACAAGTATTTTTCTTCCACACAGGGTGCATAGACCTTCATTGCTCATAAAAGAAGGAGGGAATATTTTCAGAAGGAGCATCTTGTGGGTCACTCAGGACTGCAAACATTCTTTCCCTGTGCAAAGAGCCTTCCAGATACTACTGAAATCTCAGACAGTTAATGATTTTTTTTGCCGAAACTCATGTGTCATTGACTAATCTCTTCACATGGGCCAGATACAGAACAAGACCTGATCAATCTTTTCACTCAGGCTGTACAAAAGCATACAGCTCTGGCTCCTGAAGGATGAACTGCACATCTGTTTTTGAACAATTCATTTTCTTCACAAATAGTGAAACTCTGATCCAATCCCAAGGAATGGGGAGCTGTTCCCAGCCCAAGATGTCATGGAGCAGCAGAGAGAGAAATAGAAAGGATAAATGAACAGACCTAAACAGTGGGTTTATGCATGTATTGCTGTTAAATAGTTCTGTGAAGGAGAGAGTTATGATGTAAAGTAGAAGGAGTTTATGATTTTTCAGAAACCTAACTCTTCCTAGAATTAGTTGTCAAACAGATTTTGGCAAATAAGGTGTAAAGACTAGAACTTCGGGAGGGGGAAAAAATGGTGGAAAAGTTGGAGACTTATGCCTTGCAAGAGATCTATGTGCAAAGAAGAAGAAGGATCTGAGATTTACCAATGTTCAGTTCTCAGCTTTATTCTTCTAAATGTAACAAAATGTAAGAGTTGAGATAATAACATTTGTTAGCTTAGCTGACGTTACTGCAAGGAACAGGGACAATGAGGAATGAATTGTAACCTACAGAAAATAGTTCAAGAGTTAAACACATCTTGAATCAGACTTTGCTATGCAGCAAGATTGATAGCCTGGAACAGCAATTGTTCTGTGGAGACAATAAGCAATCAGGTGGTCTAGCAGCTGCCTTTCCAGAAAAAAAAAAAAAAAAAATTATTTGTTATACTTCTATCTTAGAGTTTTCTTCCCTTCTGGAAAAATATTGTTCCTTAGCAGATTGAGGGTTACATTTATGATTAGGGGTTAGGGGCTAGGTTTAGAATTAGGGGTTAGAGTTAGGGGTTAAGGTTAGGGTTAGCATCAAAGAGCTTTAAGCTCTTGTACATAAATTGGTATCAGCCCGACAAAAAACAAAACCAAGCCAGTATGAAATGATGATGGCAACGCCAAAGCTTCCCAGTCAGGCCCATGTTAATTTGAACCTAATTAAATATGTTGCAGAGGTAAGCACAGAATTTGTGTCTCTGACAGAAAAATCTTACCAGAGTTTGATAAGTAGATTTTGCTGAAGTGTATACTTTTGTGATGTCTACTTGTGCTGAACAGACATCTTACATAAGATCGCATGTTCAACCTTAGCAGAGCATAACTTAACACAGTGTGAAAAACCATGCAACATGGAGAGCTAGGCTTGTTAACCAGGCTGTGTAGAGCAACTGTAACTAAATGAACCTCTGTCTATTTGTTTTTCTAAAAGCAAAATAAGTGCCAGAAGATTTATGTGAAGAAAGTACTAGATACTCTTTAAAATTCAGACAGGACCATCAAATCAAAGAAATTCCAGGAAGTGTGAGGTCCATGTGAAGAGTACAGTAGGTAGTTCAATAATATGCAGAAATGTTTGTACAGCTGATAAGTGTCTGTAGTGATCTACATGAAAACCTGGATCAGCTGTGTCTTATTCACTGCTTTATGAAAGATGCTTTTGCTATTAAAAAAAAAAAAAGAAAGCATGAACATAGTGTCAGAATAATAATTCAGGGCACTCAATTCTTTAATGGCCATGGTTTGTGCTGGTCCAGCTAAAGCAAACCAGAAAAAAAAAGAAATATGTAATGTGGAAATTTTCAGATACCTATCTAGCCAAATATCAATCACTATATGTAAAATACTCAATTCAAAAATTCTCAGTCTAGTTAAAAATTCCCCATATTATTCACGTATGAATGCCAGAACTCCTTGTCAGCCAACTGTTTTACACAGTTATCAAAAAATGGCACCTCAAGTGTGCTGATATGAACTTTTAGAAAGTGTAAGTCCTGAAGCAATATTATATTTTCTTGAATGCCTTAATTAAGTATGTGGCTACCTTTCTGAAGTTATAGTATGATGTAACAATCCATTAGAGAATTATGTGTATGAGCTAGTTTCAAAAGAAAATTCTGCTTAGGAATTGGCTTTCATTCTGAACTGGAGCAAAAGATTTAATTTTCATTCTGAACTGGAGCAAACAAAATTTATGAAGGAAAGTTTCAATAAAAACTTCCTCAGATGCATACTTGCTTCTTTTTTTTTTTTTTCCCTCTCTCAGTTTTTCTTATTTTATGTGATGTTGTAATCTGTAAGAAAAGTGTGAAGTGAAAGTCATTTCAGTACAAAAAGAAAAAAGATATCTTTATTATGGTTGAAAGATGTTATTTTTCTTTTAATATACTGTTGTCGTGCTGATATGGAAAACTTATTTCAGAGGAATAGCAGAATACTTTGGAGCAGAAAAACAGTCCATCAGAAATATTTTGATTGCTGCAGAGCTCCACCAAACTAGCTCACCACTTGTCAGAGTCTATGACAATGTTGAGTTGGGTACTGTATTGTCTGGCTCTTTTGGAATACAGGATGGAACCACCCATACTTTCACTGACAATTGAAAACTCGTAATGAGCAGAAAAGCAATACATTTCTCCTGAGAGAAACTTACTGCACAGAACTGAGATAATTTCTCAAAGGAATATAAACTGGAAAAAAATAATTGAATACAAGAAAGGTGCCCATACCATCATAGCGTAATTAAGGATGAAAGCCTACAAGAAAGAAGTAACTTGAAGAAAGAACAAATGTGCAAATATTAGTTACTCACAAAAATAGGTCCACCTAGAATGCAAAACTTTTTAGTGAATTACACTCCTGATCTTTCAGATATGCACTGTGTGTTCTTAATTTGCAAGGACATGCAGATTTTCAAGGAAATAATACAAAAGTATCAATTTAATTACTTATTTAACTGCTGAGTTTAGGATTTTTTGTGAACTCAAGGAATTTGTTAGCTCAAATCCCATTTATGACTTTGGGTTCTTTTAAAAAAAACCATGGCCTAAATATATGCTTTGATTAGAACTTAATTGAGTCTGAGAAGTGAGAGAGCTTGAGATGTTCACACACTTTGTTGAAAGTCCAAAATCAGACAGACAATGTCTGAGTTCAGAAACTGCCTGATAATGCTGGGAGAACCAGAGTCTTTCTGTGAGGGTCTTTCATTTAGGAATGAAACCAAAAAATGCAAAAAAGATGGAGGTTTGGAGTTATTCAGAAGCAATGTCTGATTTGATCTCGTACTTTTTTCCAAAAGCATTGAGTATTTTGTCATTTTATCTGTATGCGTCATCTATCATGTCATCTATATGTATCTTATCCATATGCAGGACACTATTCTCTCTATATAGGTATCAAAGTAATTTAAAATATTATCTTGATACAATCAATTACAAGAATCTGGACTTACCTTCCAGTTTGCTCAATACCTACTCACATGACTGGTATGGCTCTTTAAGTTTTTACCAAAAAAAAAAAAAAAAAAAAAAAAAAAAAAAAAGGAATATTTGTTGTTTTTTTTATGGGTTTTTTTTTGCCCCCAAAACTTACTCTCAAAACAATTTTTTTCCTGCAGTGGATTTTTGCTCTAAACCCAGTGGCCATAGTAAGTCTCAGCTGAAACCTTAAACTGGCTTGTCTGTGTTCAACTACCTTCAATGGCCTACATCTATTTGAAGCAAAATTTAGATGTGCCAGAAAAGCAATATTACTAATCAGCCTGCACTGGATTTATCACCATCACTGTTGTGACAAAACAAAATTACTTTTACAGACTGTCTCATCTGGCAACGACACCAAGTATTTTATTGCTATAACATTGAACATTTTAATACACTTAGACATGCTGGTGAAAATGTGATAGAGCATACACCATCTGTAAGAGAAATGGGGATGGCAGTAAGTTCTTAATGCCTACAGCCAGGTCTGCCAAGAGTATCCTGCCAGCACTTCAGAGGGCAAAGACAGCACCTATACTAGTGAGTTGTTTGGAGCTGGATATCAAATGTGTGTCTGATTAGGCAAGCTTTTAGCTACACAAACCAGAGCTGAGGAGTGACAGGGAAATATTTATTTGATTAACTTCTGTCCTGGGTAAAAACCAGCCTTAAAGAACTGCCATGCAAATGACACTTTGGCTGCATCTGCCCAGCTTCTAACTAGATGAATAAAGTAGCAGCTAAGAAAACAGAAGCAAGAGATAAACTTTGTAAAGTCAACAACATCTATATAATAATTTCCTGAGACATTTAAAGTGAGAGACTAGAAGGTGATAGAAACCTCAAGTGACACTGCTTATTTGGCTTGTATATGGAGAAAATTGTCCTAGACCCATGTAGTTAGTGAGGTAATTTGCAGTTTGTGTCAACAGTTCAGTATAGAAAGCAATAAATAGTAGACACAGTAGCCCCATGGTGAGGGGCAAGAAAAAGAGGGTAAACATTCATGCACAGATACCTGACATCATGTGAGTCCAAAGTGGAACTGCTGTACACAGGGGCCAATGTGTCAGACAGGACTTCGCTACATCCAGTGGCTAAAGTAAATGTCCTGTCCCCCAGGGTGCATGCTGGCAGGCTGAATTGGACCAGGGTGGTTGAGGGCTGATTTCTGCAACTCAGTGAGAGTGTTACAGGACAGAAATCACTGTTTGCCTGCCAGTAACCATCCCACTTAACTTAATCTGGGAATCTTATCTTACTCAGTGTAGGTTATATGTACTTACAGTGTAGGTTCTGTTCTTGTGTCTACTTCACCTAAGTTCCCTTTAGCATCTTCTCTAGAGAACAATCTTTTTTTTTCCAGACTGAGAAATAACAAGCTTCGTGGTTAACTCTGAAGTGCATTGACTAACAACCTTTGCCAAAGGAAAACCTTAAATCTTAGCATGCTTGTTAGGTGAAGCAGATACTGATATTTCTGATAGAGCTAGTTAGAAAATGTCTTTTTGTTAGATAAATTTCACTATGGCCTTCCATCTGCTTTTGCTTTTCCTCCAAAATACTTCTAGAATGGGCTTGGAGAAGGCGGGAGTTCAGAAATTAGTTTTCCACTCAGATATTTACACTTTCTTATCTTTGTAGAGGGAAAAAGGCTAGAAAATTCATCCATGTGTCCCACTAGCTAGTGCTGCCCAACCATTGCTGCCCAGGTATAATGGTACACAGACTTCTGAGAGGTCATGGTCTGGGATGACTCACATCTGCTGGGCCATTGCTGTTTCCATTCAAACTGGACTGTTACTGAGACTGCAGCTTATTGACAAAAGCTTGCCTTACTGTTAGTCAGGGAGACAAGTTCCCTAGGGAACTAAGGAACCATAAATCAGTTTATAATAGCCTATCTGCAGCTTACACAAGTTTTAGATCTCTTTGTTCAGGCTGATATGTTCCACTGTTTAATTTTACATAATTAAGTTGATTTTGTGAAACGTACACACACGCCTCCCCGCCCCCCATAAAAGGCAAAAGCTATTGAAGGAAAAAAAGGCTTTGTTTCCTTAATTTCATGGGAACCCCCACAGCTTCCAGTTCCCAAAACACAATGAGAGTGCAGTATTGCCATTGTTGTGTTAGTATTCTTGATGGAGCATAAATCCCAAAGGACTGAATTCCCCTATTCCAGGGGAACCTGAAATAGCAATGGAAATGGCAGCCTTTATTCTTACTTCTTTCACAAGCCTGCCTATACTATGGTAACTACTAGAAAGGATCTTTTCTACTGTTTTAGTTTCTTTCCCTTTGGTGTTGCAATAGTAATGGTGAAGCCTTTTCCATCAGTGTTGAGTACCCTCCCCTGTGATGAAGGACATAATATGATCAGACACAGACCTTTACCACCTCAAAAGATAAATCATTGTCCTCAGCCTTGTAGCTTTAGTCTTCTTACCCCTGTATCCACAGAAACCAAACAAGTAGCTCATGTGGCTTACATTAAAACAAAAAATGTTGCAGTGGATTTGTTCCCTGTTGTGACTTGTCCACGTGTGACAGTTAACATTCAACTTTTCCTGTCAAATATGAGGAGAGGCTTCCTTAGCTTAATGTGTTGGCTGATCTGGTTTTGCTTTAAGTTTTGTTGATGACTCAGAGGTATTCCTTTAGTGTAGAAATCTGCATACAATGTAAAGGGGTATATGAAATGATCACTTGTCAGAAATTAACTTACAATACACTCACTTGCAGATCAAAAAATTTGTAAGTGGCTTGACTTTACTTTTAGATGGGATTGAGTTAAAGAAGGCAGAGTTTCATTATGAGGAACTTGAAAAGGACATAATTCTAAATCTGTAGAAACAGAAACAGCAAACAAATAATTTCATCCATTTAAAATAGCAATAGACCATCTAACTCCAATTTAGTACTTGAGACGTAATCACTGGTAAATTATTCCTTATAAACATTTCCTCCTTACATTACTGAGAAAAAAAAAAAAGCCACTTGAGTTCAATATATGTAGTCAATAGGCAAAACACACTGCCCAGGTTATTAATTGTGAACAGCACAGCACTGATACTGTAATGTGATGCAATTTATTTGCTTACTGTATTTATATGTTATCTACTTACTCAATGCATGCAGCTCTGAATTATGTTCATTGTACAAGCTGGCCATGGCATGTAAAGATGTAAAGAAATAGCTTATAAACACTTTTGGAAATGTTGGAAATCTTCCTGTACATACCAGTAATGTACTTACTAGGCACATCACTTTTTACCTGTCTTAAGCCAATGATGTATAACATTTATGAATCTTACAGAAACATTGCCAATTTGGATTGTATTTCAGATTCTTTAGTCATTAAATATTATTCACTTCACAAATATTTAAGGTGTCATATCAAACTGCTGTTCTTTTTATAATGAGGATATCGAAAATAATATTGATAATCTTTGGAAAATAACTCAGACTTTGCTGAAGAAAAGTCTTACTTCTTAAGTAATATATAAAGTTATATCCTCGGTGTGCTCCAAAACAATTCTGAAAGAGAAATCTTTATAAAATAGAGTAGATAGGAGGTAACATATCATACTTTGCTTTGGGATTTGCTGGGATTCATGTTTTTGAGCTTTCATTTTTATTGTGGTTTGTGAATTACTGAACAGAAGATAGGATTGCAAGTATTTCAAATAACATAAAAACAAATATGTAAATACACAATCCCAGTATAAACTGAAGATTACAAGAATGATCACATTTGCTCTGTGTCTTGTTAAGACAATTGTCAATTGCAATGTCTTATACCTCTACCTGATAAAAATGTTCTTCAAAATACTTTTTAGTTTGTTCATGCTATAAAGGTAAATAAATCTAAGACTTTTAGTCTAGCAGAAAAAGCCACCAGTCCTAAAACCTACTGTAGACAGATGAGCACACTCAGACAAAGCACTAGTTAAAACAAGAGCTGTTCAAAACTCAGCATCATGATTTGGGACAAGACATCAGCAGCTGTAAATCATCACCATTCTTGGAAGTAATTTACATCGGCTAAGAGCCTGGCTGGAAAAAAAAAAAATTATTTGTATTTAAAACCTTTCTCTCTATCTTTGGGTTATGAAGCAAAGTACAAACTCTAAGCAGCAAAGTCCCCGGTTCTTCCCATTATAATCTTCTGATATCAATGACTTCCACTGGCTTCCATCCAGAAATACAGCTCAGGATGTGTTAATGTAAAACACAGCTCTCATTTGTTAATCACAGTTTCAATGATCAGAACTATTAGCAATAAATTACATCCAGTTTGTGGACAGAAAAATGAGAATTTGCAAAAAAGACGCATGTTGAAAGTTTCACTAGGAGCTAGCTGAAGAGTTAGAAATGAAATGTGAATGCTTTCTGAGACAAGATTGTCTTCATTTTGATGTTGCATAATATCTGAAAAGCAATTTGAGATACCAAGACTGCAGTATGTTGCCAAAAAAAAAAAAAAAAGCTATTGCTTTTTTCATCATTACTATTCATTTTGGGCATTTATTTTCCTTCTGTGGCTCTTTGTGTCCTTCAGCTGTCTTTGTCTTTCACTGTCTCCTTAAGACTGTAGTGTCTTCAGGACAGGAACCATTATTTAACACTTTGCAGCTTCATTATTTACCACACTGTGTCCCTGACCACTACCTAAAATTATGCATATTACATGTATTATATAATGTCAAGACTAATTCTCCAAGCAGAATACATACATGGATAATTTTTTAATTAATGTAAAATACTTGCTGGTTTCTGTCAAGATTACAGAAACATTAAAATTTTTACATTAATCTGGTATTCTAGAGCATAAGTTTCATCTGATGAGTGTATCCTGCTTTTACCTTAGCGTTCATTTTTAGCTAAATTGCTCTTCAGTAGAGCTAGAGAGGCGGGTGGCTTCTGTATATGCTAGGAAAGATCACAGCATGGCTCTTCTGCCAGTTTGGCCATTTCCAAAACTCAGAAGCATTTAAAAGGACAAGTACTTTGTATTTTGGTGCTTGCTATTTCAAGAATAGTGTTTACTCCTCCATGTCACATTTTTCCCCCATGGCAGTGGGATCACCATGCTTATCTCTTCAAGAAATTTGTCCAGGTTTCCATTTTAGCTCTGGCTGGTCTCCTTCCTGTATCAAGGGCAATCATGCCAGACCCACACTGTAGTCCAAAATCCTTCACTCTGAAAAACGTGGGTTTGTTCACACTGCAGTCAAATTTTGACCAGCCTTTCAACTCATTAGCTTTTGCTGTCATATCTCAACACTTGTAGGTGCAATGACTTCTTATGTTGTCACATGTGTGGAGGGACAATAGACTGACAGGTGGTACAATCCTTGAAATAGGCCTGTATAGTCCCTGAGGAGGATTTGTTGTGAACATGATTCTATGACTGACTGTGAATATCTCCTGAAAGCATCAAAATGGAAATTCGTTTTATATTTTGAAGTTTTAGCTTTGGGAAATTTAAGTATTTGAACCAAGTCAGATGTCAAATACTCTCAAGGGGAAATAACCACATTACCTTTCAATTCAAATTTTCTGAAGGGAAAACATTTTACTGGATCAAGACTATAAAAAGGGAGTTAAATCTGGAATGCAAATATGAAATATGCAGTACAAATGTGTGTGTTGTTATAATAGATATACTTGAAAAGTATATTAATAATTTGACTTTGTTAGAATCATAGAATAATTAAGGTTGGAAAAGACCTCCAAGGTCCAACTCTCTACCCAACACCTCCATGACCACTAAACCATGTCCTGAACTGCCTCATATACATGTGTTTTTGAACACCTCCAGGGATGGTGACTCCATCACTTCCCTGGGCAGCCTGTTCCAATGCTTAACTGCTCTTTCAGTAAAGAAAATCTTCCTAATGTATAAACAGAATTTCCCCCGGCACAACTTGTAGCCATTTCCTCTTGTCCTCTTGTTAGTTACTAGGGAGAAGAGGCCAACACTGGCCTCACTACAACCTCCTTTCAGGTAGCTGTAGAGGGCAATAAGGTCTCTGCTCACCCTCCTCTTCTTCAGGCTAAATGATTCCAGCTCCCTCAGCCTCTCATTATACTATATAATGAAATATAGTAATTTCATTATTCCACATCAGGTGATGCCTGATTAAGAATTATTTCACCCAGGCTATGATATAAACACAGGTTTCATTAGAAGACTTTGGTTTTGTTCACATATTTGTTGAAAGAGAACAACATGAGAAATGCTTATCTTTGCAGTACTTGTTCAAGAGAACATTGGTCTTGGAGGTAATGCACAATCAAACTTGGTTATACTGCAGGGAACAATTACAAAAAAAAAAAAAAAAAAAAAAAAGTAGTAGTTTGAGCTGGTAAAGGAGATAATATATTGAAATAATCATTCTTTTGTTGTCCTACTTCCCTGCTAAATCCATCAGGACAAAAATTTCCCCCTTATGGTAAACTAGTATACGCCTCTTCAGGTAGCCCAATTCTAACTGCAAGTCTGTTTTTTTGACAAGAATACACAATCAGACATACAGAAAAACTGAGTATTTTGAATAGAAATTCAATCAATTGTATGTTTCTATATTTATCTGTAGGACATCTATAGTTAAGACATCAGATAAAGCTGAAAAGATTCCATTTTCCTGGAGGTTGAATCCATTTAGAATTAGTTTTCATACTGAGATAGCGACCTTATTCCTTTTCTAACTTTGTGCTAAAAGAAAACAAGTAAGAAAACATCCCTTTGTAAGTAATGATTTTCTTTTCAACATGTTTTCTTACAGCCACAGAGCTATCCTTTCCATTTTAATAAAACACAATGCAATTTTTTTCTGTGGCAGTGCTGTTGTACTGTTACACATAAGAATGTTTTGGTGGGGTTTTTTTGAACCTCCTGGGATTTTTAGGTCACCTATAAACATTTGTTGTGCTACCCCCACATTCCCTAAAGTGCCTGAATAACTATGGGATACTGTCTGTGCATGTACTGCAGTTAAAAGCATTGAAAAAGTCTGAAAGTTACACAATAGACACATATATGAGTATGTTTCATTTTTGGAATAAAGATAAACAGTTCAAGTAGACTCAAGTTCTGAGGGGTCATAGATCATCTGTTTTCATCTACATATTCAGAATATCTTAGCCATGCAATAAAGACTAAGTATTTTGTTACAAGCAAGTTCTTCCATCATTTAAAAGTACTTTTGTCTGTTAGATTATGGGAGTCTAAAGAAGAATTTGTCCCACTCAGGATCAGGCAGTCATTGTGAGACTTTTGTATAATCTTACTTCCAACTACTGAGCCAAGCTGTTACTTCATTTACATTGTAAGCTTCTATAAATTGCTGCAGTTCCCCTTTCTTCTTTAATGTATTTTTCCATTGTTTTTACATTGTTGCTGTGTGGTCTCATACTCCATAATGAGATGGCATGTACTATGTTCTTTATTACCTCTATAATCTAACAGGTTTTGTTTGAATTTCTCCTCATGTTCTTAACTCTGACTCTCCATTGCTCTTCTTCTAATCTGACAATGTTCTCCATATGTATATTTACTGTAACAATGTCTTCACTTATACCCATACACTTGCAATGCAACCAAACATTCCCCATTCCCTATAGGTTGCCAAATCCTTTCCCTAGCAAACTTTATTCTAAAGTAGAAGCAACAATTTATGATAAGGGTACATAGGTCTGTGGCTTCCTCATCTATTCTGACTTAAAAATCTCTCTTTCATATTCTCAAGGAACCACATAGGTAATCATCTCTGAAAAGTGGCCTGTAGACTATATAGTGGTATAAGTAATATGGTGAGAAAGATAGAGCAAAAAGACATTATTGTGGAACATCTGAGTATCACTCAACCTAAAAAAACCCCATAATTTTTAATGACTGATATAATCAGGTATTTTTTATTCCTTCAGTGGCTTGAAGTTACTAATGTTTTAGATCTTTTTCGTATCTTGACCTTGTAAAATGCTGTCTTTTTTTTAATAGATGACAGATAATAGAATATTATTGTGAAACCATATGAGAGTGAGGTAACTCATAACTTCCCAGAACTGATTTTTAAGATAGATCTTACTCTAAACTGATACCATGGTTCCTGGATTCAGCCTTTGACTGTGAATTCAAAAATTAAATTAGCCCATTGTACTTGTAAATACATATTTTCCTGATTCTGGAAACTCAGCATGTGATTCATACATAAAAATGTAACATTTCTTCTCTCCATGTGATTGCTAAGAACTATACTCAGGCTCTTCAGTTTCATGTAACATTCACAGAACACAAAGCCATATATTTGGCTTAGATCCATATACTCAGCAGCCACTGAAAAGCTTTCTAGAACATAGTATTTAAAGACATATGTTGCCCTTTCCAGACTCTGCAACAGAATTACAGTTCATCTATACTGCAGTTCTGCTACCCCCATACAGCAGTCTGAGTACAGGATTTAAAGCTTAGCTTTACAGTTATTTCTGCTCAGCTATGAATTGAAAAGTAAGACAGCTGTTTTGTAGCATTTTCCAAAAGAGAATGGGTTCCAAAGCAAAGATACTGTAAACGCCTAAGAATAGTGAAATATAGTCAAGTTACATTTGGATCTAGCTTTACAATCCCATAGGAAATTATAGTTTGCAGATGGGAAGTAAATGTCTCAACAAGATGTGATCTCTGTGGTCCAGAAAGAGGTTTTTATGAAAAGAGCAACTTAGATTTTATTGATTTTCATTGTATGCCTATGTTTCTCTCTCACACACATTCAAAGTCATCCTCTAATTTATCAAGCAAGCCCTAATTTAAAGGGATGTTTTAATTACTAATGTACACAACAAATGTAATATTTTTTATTAATATATTTATTTAAAAAATCTTTGTTTTCTTTTGCTTCTGCAACCATGGCCCTGCTTTGCTTTCATTAAACTGCTTTGTCTTGACCTACAAGTTTACTTTCTTCCCTCTGGTCCAGCTGAGAGAAGGAGGGGGAGGAAGTGATAGAGTGGCTTGGTGGGCACCTAGTGTCCAGCCAAGGTCAAACCACTACACGTATCCCAGCAGAAGACAGGATAGGACTCTGTTTCCCTTGAAGTCAGTAACTGTACATTAGGATTAAGATACATGCTGTTGACCAGGCCAAAGGTCCATCTGCTGATCCCTCACAGTACTCAGAACGTCCTAAAGTAGAACAAATAACAAAAGTGCAGAATGTAGTTCTACAAGCTCCTCCCAAATTCCAGCAATCACTGTCTTGGTGACAGTCAGAAGTTTTGCATCATACTAGAGCATTTAATAATCTTTGATGACTGTGCCTTCTATAAATTTGTCTGTTTTCTTCTTTGTTCTTCATTTTTTCTGAGTAATGATAACATATTCAAGCCATAAGGTTATAATATGTAGCAAGTCAGAGCTAGCAAATTTAAGTGACTAATCCAAGGTTACTCAGTCTTTCATCAGAGGAACTACTGATTGGTCTTTTGAAATTTCTACTAATTCAACATTTAAACAAGTTGATAAACTACTGCGCCATCTCTGTTCATTACTTTGTTTCTCTTAATTATTGAAGCAATCTCTTGCAGTCTAACTATGTACAGGAGAGTATTTTGTGCATATTCATTTTTTGAGGGATAGAGCAAACACATGTTGTTCCATGTAATTACTTACAGCTATAATTCAAGCACCATCCCAGGTACGAAACATTTATATTCATGACCTTTCCAAGGATAAAAATGCAATCAGGTAAACAGATAAAGGATGCATCTCAGAAGGTATGCAAGACTTGACACATACTTATTACAAAATAAACATTGCCTTGTTTTGATGAAGAAAGCATATGGAAAACTATAACATGGAATAATCTATCTGTAAATAGCATATTATACTCACTATCCCCTACACAGCATTTATCTGATGCAGGAAAAAGTTTTAGTCTGTGTCAAGGAAAATAGATTTTTCCAAAGTCCAAATAAATTTTGGATTTTTTACATCATGCTGTAGAAGCTGGCAATGTCTTTGCACTTGTCAGGAAAAGGCCTGCATCCTGGATCTTTTCCTCACAGGGAAAAGACATAGTTAAGTTCTTCAGCAGATCCCAATTTGTGAATACCAAAATTCTGGATGACACACAGTTATAAAATGCTGAAGATGGATTTCTCAACAGGCAGCTAATATGCTGTGAAGAACTGGCACAATAACAATCCTATAAAAATCTTCAGCATGCAGCTGAAGTGGGCATATTTTAGCCTAAAGCCCATGGAAAAATAGTGTGTATGCTCTCTAAGATTTCCATTTTAATTTTTGACAGAAGTGACTAATATTTTTCCCCTACAACGTTACAAAAGAAATGTGGATATTAGCAGTTCTATGTAAAGAGTGAAAAATATTCATTGAAGTGTCCATCACAGTCATTGTAATTGTTGTTATCTGTACATAAGTCATCATTAGTTATCTAGCAGCAATAGCTTGACTTGTCATACCTTTATGGATTTCTAGAAGACTACGTTGGCAAAGTAAGACATATCACAGGGTTCTTTCTGATACATTGCAAATAAGAGAATGTTTCATTAAAACTCCATGTCATTTGTTCTCACTTAAATATCAAGGGTTTTTTTTTTTAATTATGAAGTTTGTATCACTGATTATGAACATTCCAAGGGAATTTTTATGTTCCTTATATAACTGTCTTGAATCCTTAGAGCCAACTAGTAAAATACAACTGTTCTTACATGGTGGACCACCTCAGTAGACAGGCCTACAAAATCACAGTGTGGTCTTAGGGTAAGCAGAGCAGAAGCCAAAAGAATGTGACAGCTATTATAAACATAAAGTCAGCAAGATTTAATAGCTTGAAGTTAATTTGAAAAATTAAAAACTATTTAACAAGAGGAAGATGAATTAGAATATAAAGATGTGTCTGTATTCAAGATGGAGTCAAAGCATTGGAAGTAGTAGAAGAAAGGAAAAATCTGTAAAGCTGAAAGGTTAGTTGGAATATGCAATCAGCACTTGAGAGAAGGTGGTCCTGGGAATAGGACATTAGAAATAGGCTCAGGAGTTTTGGTTCTGCTGTTCCAATCTCCATCTGGACATTGAGATGTTGACTACTTCCCTCTGGATGATACCATTCAGCCAATTCCTTATCCACAGAATAGTCCACACATCAAATCCATACCTTTCCAATTTAGAGAGAAGAATGTTGTGGAGGACTGTGTCAAAGGCCTTGCAGAAGCCCAGATAGATGACGTCCATATCTCTTCACTTGTCCACTGATGTAGTCACTCCATCATAGAAGGCCACTATGTCAGTCAGGCAGGACTTGCCTTTAGTGAAGCCATGCTGGCTATCTTAAATCACCTCCTTGGCATCATGTGCCTTAGTGTAGGTTCTAGGAGGATCTGTTCCATGATCTTTCCAGACAGAGATGTGAGGCTGACAGGTCAGTAGTTGCCAAGGTCCTCCTTTTTACCATTTTTTAAAATGGGTGCAATATTTGCCTTTTTCCCATCACCAGGGACTTCATCTGACCACTGTGACTCTTCAGATAACACGGAGAGTGGCCTGGCAACGACATTAGCCAATTCTCTCAGGATTCTGGAAAGCATCTCGTCATGTCCCATAGACGTGTATGTTCAGGTTCATGAAGTGGTCATGAACCTGTTCAGGTTCCTCGGGTGGTCACAAACCTGATCTGCTCTCACAGTGAGACTTTGCACCCCCATGGTCCCTATCTAGCAGTTCGTGAACTCAGGAGCTGTGAGAAGAGAAGCTGCCAATGAAGACTGAGGCAAAACTGTTGTTGAGTATTTCAGCTTTCTCCTCATCTGTTGTTACCATCTTGCTAGTCTTGCTCACTAGGCGGTATTCTTCCTTTGACCTTCCTTTTCTGATTGACATAACTATAGAAGCCGTTCTTGTTATTCTTTGCACTCCTTGCCATGTTCAGATGTGCCTTGGCCCATTTCTGACCCCATCCCTGCACAACCAGGCAGTGTCCCTATATTCTTCTCAGGATACCCGTCCCTGCTTCCAATGCCTATGCATTTCCTTCTTGGCCTTTAATTTGACCAGCAGATGTCAATACAGCCGTTCTGGTGTCTTGCCTTCCTTGCCTGATTTCTTACACCTGGGGATTGAGAGCTCTTGCATTCTATGGAAAGCATCCTTAAAGATCTGCCAGCTCTGTTCTGCTCCTTTGTTCCTGAAGGCCATTTCCCAGGGGTCCCATTGACTTGAAGAGTTGGAAGTTTTGCTGTCCTGAAGTTCAGGGTCCTGACTTTACTCCTCACCTGATCCATATGCCACAGGACTGTGAAAATCACCAGTGTGTGATCCAGGCTGCCTCCAATCTTGACATCACCATTAGCTCACTTGAATTGGTGATCATCAGGTCCAGTGTTGCCACCCCCTTTGGTGCGGCTGTCAGTTACCTGGCTTAAGAATCTGTCCTCCATGCATTCCAGGATTCCTGGATTGCCTACAGCTTGCCGTACTAACTTTCCAGAAGATGTCAGGGTGGTCAAAGTCCCCCAGCAGGACAAGAGCCTGTGAGAGCAATGCTTCCTGTAGCTGGAGTAAGAAGACTTTGTTAATAGACCCTCCTTGCTCAGGCAGCCTGTGGTAGACACCAACCACAAGGTTCCCTTTGTTGCATCTGTCTCTAATTCTGACCCATATGCTTTCGACCTGCCCATGGCTATTCTTCAGTGACAGCTCTTCAAGCCCTATCCATTTCTTGACATAGAAGTCTTTGGTGGGATCCTAATGAGCAATATGCTTTGGTGACATTAGCAGCAGTCATTAACTTTTGGTCTAGATCATCAGTCTCAGGAAGTGTGTGGCTTGCAGCATGCTTCACACTTACTGCTATTGTTCTCATATATGGGTTACTACTAAAAATGATCTTCCATTTTGGAAGACTTGTGCCTGTCTCAGCTACATCATGTTTAGGGAGGGGAATGTAACAGGAACTTGTAGTATGTCTTAAAAATATTTGACACAGATTTCTGTATTTGTGATTTCAGGTATATTTTCTGTTAATATTTGAAAAGCTGTAAGGTAAGATATTGAAAAAGACAATAAATTGAGATTCATTTTCAGATAATATTTTCAGTCATCTCTTTTCTTTGACATCTAAATCCCATGTTTTTCCCTCTTCAAAACCAAAACTTTCCAAAATGCTAGTGTCTAACTAATGGCTGCTAGGACACATCATTTCCACAATGTCAAACACTGGTGCAAGAAGCAAGTTACCTGGTTTGAAAATTCCTCAGCTGGCAATATCCAGTTGCCTTATAATGTCCTTCATTCACAAAAAAAAAAAAAAAGGAAAATTTCCTCATAGCATTAGAGGCTTCATTTGTGACAGCACTCAAAAGTCTGAACTAGGGTTGTTAACACTGAATTAAAAAAGCAACATCAATCAAAGTCAAAATTTATTTTGGCATTGCTTTTTCTCTTCCAGCAGTTTCAGAGCAGGATTTGATTTTTACCTTGTATAAATGCCATGTTTCTGTTATGATCCAGCCAAAGGCACATCAGCAGATCAAAACCGCCACTGACTTCACTGATGCCTGAGTAGCTCCTTAGGTCAGAAAAGAACCATGGAAATGTACAAGCTTACAAGCTTATATGGCAAGCAACTGAAGCCCTTGAAGACACTGACATTTTGAGCCAAAATAATCTCCTCATGTGAGAGGGTTACATGCCACCCTATAGTACTGACTGGTAGATTGCATTTTGATAGACGTGCACTTTAACTCATTTGCTCTCTGGCTTCAGTTCAATTAAAACATTCTCAGGCTAACAAGGTGATTTAGCTCTACTGTTTTTATTGCCATTAAATTACAAACACCAAGTGACATTTGCCCTGGAGATTGCTCTCAAGTTACATATTGGTAACACATTCTTTCACATGGATTTGTAATAGCTTAATGTAATGGGAATGGGACAGAAGTGCCTTCTGGTTGTCAGCAGTCACGTTTGTGAAAACAGTAACTCCATGTGATGCTCTGTTGAGGTGTGAAAGCCTGTATAATAAGTTAATCAGTGTTGCCATAGTGTCCAAGTGTCGGGGAGCGAGGCAACAGGCCCTCATCCCAGCCAGGGAAGTGGCACAGGGCCCACCTGTATCCAGCAGGCCATAAGGACAAAGCCAGGACAAGGCCTGGCCATGAAGCCATGCTGGCAGGCAGGACACTGCCATGCGCAGTGTGGCCATGACATGAGTGAGCAGGGCTGCCCCAAGGTGACTCCTCGCAGCCCACACCCACACAGTTCCTTCCAAGCTATCCCAGCCTGGCCCCTCTGCTTTCCCTGGCTTTCCCTAGGCACTGCCACCAGGTCTCCAACAGCAGAAGGGACAAGGCCACAGAGCCCTGTGGAACAGGGGAGACATTGTTCACTCAGCTATTCATTTTCAGGTTACAACAGAAGCAGAAAATTTTTTTTTGTAGCTTGTTTATGCTTACTACTCTTCCTTTCTTTAAAAGGCTGCCTCCCTTAGGTGGTCAAATGACACAGCTTTGTTGACAGAACAGTGATGTCAATACCCCGCATGCCACCATAGGACCAGGGTTTCTGCACCGCTCACACATCTCTGCTGTGTCACAGTAAATGCAAAGCAGCTCACATCTGATGGTAGGAATCTTCCTCCTAGCAGGACCAAAAAAAAAAAAAATTGGAAGAAGCTTCTAGAGAAGCTTTTACTCTTAATGTCATACTCAGTTTCGAGGATATTTACTGTCTGGGCTGACTATTAGTGAAATGTGACACTTTACAGAAGTCATGCATAAAAAGATGACTTGGAAACCATAGTACGTGAATCACAAGTAATAATGGTCTACTGTAAGTGACAGATTCATTCTCTATGTCAACAAAGTGCATTGCATCATTGCAAAATAGAGCAAACTTCTGTTCACCATACCATATTGCTGCCCATTTGTAAATTCCACCAGACCCAGTTAGGCATCTATTCCCTTGGCTGTATCCTCAATCACTGAAAGAATGCTTCATAAGAGACACCATGAATTCTTTGTGGGTTTTATTTCTATTTTTTTATTCCAAGGCTTTTTTTTCTGGACAGTACATTACAGAAGGGGAAAAATAAATGAAACATTTCATTTATAAGAAATATTTGGAAGACCAACAACTACATTTTTCACCCCAATTAATTATCCTTGTGAGCTAGAACAGCATATATTCAACAAAGAGACTGCTGCTTCTATTTTTGCCTATGGGTGGTCCAGTTGGTTAATGCATTGGCCTTTCTCCTCTGAACACTGTGATTACGATAGCTTTGGGCACAACAGAATATGACAAATTCTTCCTACTTGTCTTTCCTTGTGTTTAATAAACTGGGGAAATTTGGAAACAAAGGGAAAACATCAGTGTATACCTAATTTTGCATAAATTAATTTTACCAATATAATGAAAATTTCATGCATACTTACACTAAGCATCTGATTTTTGATATCACACTTGCTACAGCCACTGTAAAACTTTTGCATAAGTTAGAAATTTTGTCACCTTTTTTTTTCCCCCTCAAGAAAACACATGACCATTTCTTTTTACTTCTTCTTATATATATATCTTTCTAACCTACCTAGAAGTCAAGATAAAGGGGAACAGATAGTATTTTCCATTTGCTAACATGTTATTAATACCAGCAACATTTTAAAAGAACCTTAAATATTGATTGGCATATTTAAGGATGACAAAAGCTTATAAGACTCTAGTCTGCATTGAGTAAAGAAATGCAGTAGTGGAGCTAATGTTTGACTGTCCTTTGTTTAATGCTATTGAGCTAAAACGAAGATTAACCTCTTTTAAAAGGACTTAAGACATTTACACAGTGAGGTCCAGAGGAAAGTGCTTGTTCTTTGAATTCTCCAGACTGCAAAGTATCTTCATCATTAGACTCAAAGGCATTTGAGCCTAACAGAAATGTGTACTGGAGAACCAGGAAGGATCAGATCCAGAATTGTATTTCTTTGTTCATAAGAAGACAATGTAAAATGACTGCTAAAGGATACACTTCTCTATTTCTTATCACACTTCTCCCAGAACCTTCTCTTGACCATCGGGTTGATATTAATCTGCACACTTAACATCCAGAGGATGAAAACTTTACAAAGTACCTTGTCTCACCAGCCAGAGAGCTGATCCTCCCTGTTACTGCTCTGAGAGCAAAAGAGGCCAACTCTAAGCATTTACCATGAAGTACACAGTAAGAAATATATGGGAGAAAAAGATTATTTTCATAACACTCTATAAATACCATACATTTAGAGAATGCAAAATGCAGTCTGAGCTTGTACAATAACCCCACCCATACTCCAGAGAAATCAAAACTTTCACATTGAGACATTAAATTGAGATACCCAAGTTAACTGTAACTTTCAAGTACAAAGCAATGGCAATGGCAATTCTTAACCAACCTCTGTTTTAACTGTCTGCTTTCAAAAAGTACTGTGCAGAAGATTATGTACTCCATCCACAAAAATACACTTCTCAGTTATACTACTCTATACTGTAAAAAAAAAAAAAAAGGCAAAACAAAAAAGCACCAAACTTATTCTATATGGGGGCACAAGACTCTCTAAAGAGACTTCACAATACAGAAAGAAATAACTAAAATTCAGGTAAATTGCTTTGATTATTTCAAGAGTTTTTAAGATCATTTAACAGATTAAAACAAAAACCCATCCCTCACTTATCGCATTATTGCAATGTCTTACTAGGTAGAATTTTGGAGAATTTTCAGAAAGATGGACCACAGCCAACTATATAAAGATGTGTGCAGAAAACACCTATGGAAGCATTATGCTTTATTAATTTTATATGTCAAACTTTTGGGGGTTTTATTATAGCCCCCTATCATGACAGGTTTCCATCACTGTATACTGGTTTTGAGCAATGATCTTCAGTAATACGGAAAATACTCATTGCACAGAAATTAATGTATTAGTTATACAAATCACTCCTTCAGGAGGGATTTATGGATAGATCTCAGGGTGCCTATTATACATGATTAATTTACATGCAACATGCTGTGAGCACATATTTTGTCTCCTGTTAGCAATTTCCTTTTAATGTACCAATCTGGGAGAAGCAGGTCTAAATGTATTCTTCTTTACTGTAACTTTTCAACTTCAGTTATATTACATACACCTTGTAGCAGATTTTATTAAATATTTCCATTCTTCCCATGAAACTTTACACAGTGTATTTTCTAAGCAAGATTAAAACCTTTATTTTCAAGTACTTCATGATGCTTGAAGAAATATGAAACTTTTTAAAATAGATTTTTAAAAGACTATTGAAACATGCTTACCAGGACTCAAGTGTTTTCAGTGAGACATGGATTATTTATTTCCACAATCATCTTTTCATGTTGAGTTAACAGCAATTAGACATTTTTCTCTAAAGTTTCATTTGGATTAATCTGAATACTTTTTATCTACTCCTTTCTTTCTTTTCTTTTAGAGAACCAATCACATATATCTTTTAAAATAGAATTTCTATGAGCAGAAAATTATCATGACTGAATTATATTTTGGTCTAATTGTACAAGTTCGTTACAGAAGTAAAAGGATTTACCATTATCATTATTTACTCTTTTTAATGCATTAGGATCTAATAGCTAAGTGCTGATAAAAGCCATATTGTAATTCCCCTATGTACTTTCCACAGCTGCTGCTATATTCAGATAATTCAATTTGAAAGGCTAGATGAAAGTTGATTCTTTTCCATTGTGTATCTAACTTGCATTTATAAAGACTGAGCAGCAGTATAATTGAAGAGCATTAACACATTTACATACATGGTCTTTCATGTAAATTTTACCGTTATGGTGGTTACTGACCTAAAGACTCAGATTTCAGGCTGAAGTCAGATCTTTTGATTTTCGTATTTCATTTCAAGTCAATAGACATTCAAAGGCTAAAACTGTAATACAATAGATAACATTAGGAGAATGTAAACAGAGATATTTGTGAAAAAAACAAAACAATAACAAGTCACAGGATGAGCAATGTGTGGGGTTTTTAACACAAAATTAACTTCATTATAGTCTCTGGAATCTATGTTACTTAAACTGCACTTTGTTTAATAAATTTTACTTGATTAGCTGTGTTTGTCCTCTTGAATTTTATGTTCTTGAAGCTACGGGAAACCAGGCCTATTAATCATAGTAGTCCACAGCATGGCAAAAACATTTGACAGACTCAAATCAAACAGTGTTTCTATTTAGGGAAATTCAGAAGCTGATGCAGATCTAGGTCTTCGCTCTTCCAAGCATTCTTCTAACTATATTCTCACTCTTTACCAGAGTGTGCGTTTTGTTTATTTTTATTAAAAGCCTCAAATGGCATAAACTATCATACTGGATACTTGATGTATTTAAGCAAATATTGTAATATTTTTTCTCCCTCAGGAAAACCCTCCATTTTCATACTTTCGCAGTGTCAGAAATATTTGTGGCCTCTTACTGTCCTTCATTTCTATTTCTAAGACATTACTCTACAGCATAAGTTGACAGTCCTTTGTGTTACACAAAACATTGCATCTTTCAATCTTATACTCTGCCAGATTCACTGTGTGTAGTCAGAGACATTTTTCTTCACTTTCTGGAGTTAAATCAAAATTATTCAACCCTATTTCATAATTAATTCAGATTATACATAGCATGCAGATGGAGAGGATTCAGTGATCAGTCACCACCGTTGAAGTATTAAAATTATGCTTATTGGTTTGACTTTCTTATATTCATTTCAGGAAAAGAAAGTTTATGTAGTACATTTATCAGACTATTTTGCATTAAGTATTACAGCTTTATTTATTAGAAAGGTGGTGTTAAATTTGAACTGACAGTTCTGCTACTCTGCTAAAGTAAATACTCCTAATATATGTTAACTTTGCTAGCAATATCATGCCAACATGGTTGTTAATTACTGGTATTTCTCCAAAGATTTTAAAAACTAGTTCTAATGCTCAGATTAATTTCTTAGAAAGGTAACATTGGCTCGCAGATCTTTTCATTATAAAACAATCTCGGAAATATTAAGCAGGCCAAAATAGCTGGGATTCACTCACTGCTGACAGGAAAATTCATTGTAACCACCTCATGAATATTATACTCTAAACAAATATCTCTTCTTAGAGACACAAACTCATGGGAATCCACTTTTTTGAAATCCCAGCAAAAGTACATATGTCTCAAAGAGGCTGATCCTAGACAATTGCTATAAATTGTGACCTCAATTATTAATAGTTGTCCTTATAAATTATTCTCTTTGTGAAAACCCAGAAACATTGAATCTTCCCAAATGAGGCTTTTAAGTCTGCAGACTGAATCTGAGCTATACCCCAAGCTGGAAAAAACACTCCTATTACAGCACCATACTAGGACACGTAAGTTTTCCTTTAAAATCTGACCACCGTTTCCTTTAGTTCTGCTGGATCAGACACCATGAACCGGCCAAAATTGTCTCCATCATCCTCATCTAGAGATGTCCCAAAAGACTAACTATCAAAGAACAGTGACATCTCAACATTTACTAAACAGAAAACAAAGCATCCACATTTCCAAAGCTGGCTGGGTTAATAGCATCATGACTTTGAAAAAGTACACTTGCTTGACCTTAAAGAAAGTAATGTACTTCTATACAAAGTCTATATTGCAGAGTAAACCAAAGCAAGAATAAACAATTTATTTAAATAATTAAATATAATTCTTGAAACTTCATATAAAATTTAGGCATTTTTACATCTCTTTCTTCTTTACCCTTCTCTCTTTATTCACTTTAAAATTCATGCAAGTGTTGAAGACCCACTTAAAAATTGATATGTATCTCCAAGTGTATTATTTCCTTTAGAAATGAATATTTAGCTTAATTAAATTGCTACAGCTCACACAAATCCAAGCTTATTTCCAGTCATTTGGAATAGGAATGATTTAATGTGACATTGACTTCAAATCTGGTTCCTATTCATGTTCAGAACAAAAACACTTGTTTGTGCAATTCTGATAAAGTACATATCTTTGCTTTTACAGCAGTTAATAGAATATAAAAATTCCAACAGTTATCTCCAGCTCTATGTGACAAGATCTGTAGATAACATTGTTGTAGGGGTCTGATATTCAGCAGATACACCATTCACACACAATCATACGCACACAGTCACAAAGAGGAGTCTCCATGAGGAGTACATAAACAATTAGCCCAGATGGAAAATAGCAGCACATGCCCTTGCAGCTATGTTACAGTCCTATTAAAGGGAAGGGAGAAGTAAGGTAGTCTCTTGCATACTGATGGATTTAGGCTTTCTTCAGTTGTTTTTAAATGGCTGAGCTGATGTGTTTGTATGAGGTGAGCAATTAAATATATCATAACTTTATAGTATTCAAAGTGAAGTTGTCCTAGTAAAAGTACCTGTGTGCTCCCACTCACTGTCTGTATACACACATACAGAGTCCCCTGGTGTGCTCTCCAAGAATAGTTCAATTGGTTTTCAAGCCAGTCAACATATTTCAGTTTTAAGCAGCTATGTGCTAAAAAGCTGCCACTGTTGTCATTTTGCATCTCTAATGCTATTGAAACTGTCAGACAAAATTTGCATTCTCAGAGCAGCAGGAGAATGAAAATGACACAAGACCCACAAGAATATTAATCAGAGAAGGGAAATGCAATGGCATTTTTCAAATATATAGGGCTGTGCTTTAACAGGAATAGGCTCTTTATTTCTCCTCTCTAGTCCATTTATTGTTTAAAAAAAATAACAGCAAAGGAAAGAAAAATAACAACTAAGAAAAACAATTAGCCAAATGGACTGAAACCTGAAAATTCTCCTTACATTTATTTCCCATTGATTTCTGAATTGCTGTTGTTTCAAAACATTAGATTGTTGTAAATATGTTCTACATACTCAGTATTCTCAAAGTAACTTGTAATCTTTCACATTTTTCTCCTCGTAACATCCCTCTGAGATTATCTCCTTTTCAGACAGGGCACTGAAGACTAGAAGACTAAGGTGCTTGGGAGCATGATTAACATCTTCTGTAATTTAAATGCCTACTTTGCAGCTGAGGCTACAGTGAGATTGTAACTAGGATCCATTTGATGGTTCCTACAGAGCATTTCTGACCATTAATCTGTCCAAAACCAGACGTCTCCCTTAGAATGTGATGAAAATGACATTAGAGAGCCTGCTCTCATGTAGATGCCTACACTTTAGATATAAAAATTTACAAAGAAAATAATATCCCACCCTGAAGGATTCAGGCAGAATTCAGATGTCTCTGAATAGAAAATCCTAAGGAGCAGTTTCATCTACACCACTGCCAGCCCTGCAGGCTTCCAAAAAGTCCAGTAAATTGCCCAATAGTCTTGTTTGTATAAACATACTCTCCAGAAAATCTACAAAGGCACATCTTCTCCAGCCCCATGTTTCAAGCTAACTCCAGCCCAACACAGAGGTCATTGCATTAGTAAGGCTCTATGCATAAGGCAATAACACAAACTACATCTTTCAAAGCCAAGTACAGTATCACAGTAATGTGGCTCAAGGCACTTCAGATCAGAGTTAACTTTCACAGCAAGTTCTCAGCAGATTTGTGCCTATATGCTGCCTGTGACCACCTAGGATCCAGAAACATGAGATTTTCTACCTCCTGTTCCCTGAGTGTCCTGGTGAAGTTGGTGCTGACAGAATATGCCTATTCTGCACCATTACTATTTGTCTCCTTTCCAAATGTTCTGCTGAGAGTTTACCTAAAACCAAGGTAGTAGCCTTGCTGCTCCAGAACCTCTAGTACTCTCTAGCTCTCAGTAGCTCAGATTTCAATTATGCAGAAAATCTGCATTTCTTATCAAATTCACAGAGCTATTTTTGGGTCTCAGCTCATTCTTGTTCTGTTAGAGTAGCAGAAACACAGATTCTTTAATTGAAACTGTATGCTCTTAAGTATTTCTGTCTCAGCACCTACAGAGCTTCATTCTTCTTGTATTCAGAAGCAAAGGCAGTCATTAATTGCCCTTATCCTCCCAACACACCCATGAGGTAAAAAAATCACAACCTTTTATTTTCTTTTTGGAACTCAGACACTGCAAATTCAGGTAAAGAATTTTCATTCCCTGGGAATGAAGTATCTTCATGCCTTTGATGGTTAAGGTTTAGGCAAAATAACATCCTGTCCTACAGTATTACTTAGACATTGCCTTGCACTAGAGCAGGTAGACACCTGCCACCAGGATCCACAGATAACACTTAGATAGGTAGGCACACCATCCAAAGAAGGTGATGATCCTAAGTCTCATTCCCCGCTATAGTAAATCACGATCTGTCTTGCCGAGGTGTTCTCAGCCACAACTGCCCTGCAAGAGTTACTACCTTACTAAGCTGAAACACAGACTCCTCCCTATTCAAAAATCTCTCTAAAGGCTAAATAAGGCCTATTTTCAAATCTCCACTTAGCCTGAGCAGGATTGCAGATTCAATCCAGTGTTCAGTGAAGCACTGCTGGATTTTGCAGCTAGGACTGAGTAACAGCAGGCACAAGTATAAATTGGGAGAGGAGTGGCTGAAGAGCAGCCCTGTAGAAAGGGATCTGGGGGTGCTAGTTGGCATCAGGCTCAACAAGAATCAGCAGTGTGTGTCCTGGAAGCCAGTAGGGCAAACCACATCCTGCAATGCATTAAACACAGCATAACTAGGTGGTCTAAAGTGGTGATTATCCCACTAATTATGCTGCTGATTATTCTACTCTTTGCTTCTCTCATGGCAAAGGGCCCTCACAAGGCTATGGGCAAGCTGAAGTAACACATCCTAAAATAATTCACTATAGGCACACTAATTGTATTCCTGTACTCTGGGGGATCACAGTACTGGAATGCAATTTTGTAGATTTTGCCCCACAGTTAAAAAATTATGTTAAAGTACTTGAATGAGTCTAGACAAAGGCAACAAAACTGGTGAAGGGGCTGGCAGTCATGCCCTCTGAGGAGCAGTGAAGGACACGGGATTTGTCTAGTTTGGAGAGAAGGAGGCTGAGCGATGACCTCCATGCTCTCTACAGCTTTTCAAGGAGAAGAAACAGAGAACTCTTCTCCCTGGTACCAACTGCCAGGACGTGTGGGAATGGATCAAAGCTGCATCTATCAGGGGAGGTTCAGACTTGACATGGGGAAACATTCCATTATGGAGAGGATGGTCAAACCCTGGAACATGTTTTCTAGAAAGGTGGTCAATGCCCCATCCCTGTCAGTGTTTCAGAGGCATTTGGATGACACCCTTAATACCATGCTTTAACTTTTGGTCAGCCCTGAAGTCATCAGGCAGTTGGCTAGGTGATCAGTGGAGGTCTCTTCCAACTGCTCTCCTCTCCCAGTAAGTCAAATAACAAGACTATTATTTGCCTGAAATGACAGGGTTTTTTCAATTCTAAAAAACATGTTCAAGGACACAAATAAAACAGGTTACAAGTGGAAACAGGATTTGATTTCATTTTACTTTGTTTTATATTATGTTACTTTTCTGAATCCATTTCAGAGCTGATGCTCACAAGGTGTGTGTGCAGCCAGGAGTGGGCTCATGCATTCCTCAGTTTAGGTTAAAAAACCCATCCCTTGCAGTTTGGCAAAGGAAAGCTGCAGAGCCACGGAAAGTGGCAACAGGAATACAGGCAGAGCAGAGCCTGTTTTGTGAAGAGTGAGAATGTGAGGAATAAGCATTGGTACTGACCACACAAAAAAAAAAAAAAAAAAAAACAGAAGAGGAAATGCCTGGTACCACAGGGTATTTTCAAAAGTAGGACACATATCAATGACACACGCAATTTTTGCCTTCCAAAACCACTGTTGTGCTTCTTGGTCAGTGTTGTATGAAAAGTGCTATGGTTTTGGCCATTGCTTGGTTTGCAGTCTGTTTGTGGGAGGTTTGGCAAGTGGCAGCTGCGGATGGGGCAGAAAGGCTGGAGCCCTTCCAAGCAGAGGCTGCTGTGCACAAGCAAGAACCCCCTGGGAAAATGGAGCACGGGGAAGAGCAGAGCTCGCTCCCGCTACAAGCTTGCACTGGGCAAGAAAGCCAGGGCACGAATGGTGCCTGGAGATAAAAGATCTGAGCTGAAAGGGCCCAGAGAAGACCTGACAAGGAGCTGTGCTCAATGCTACAGAAGAAGAGAAGCAACCCCCAGGTGGTACAGAAAGATTCCCTGCTGTTCCCTGAGCATGGCAGCAAGACCTGCCCCCTACTCTCGCAAGCCCTATTCTCCCTCAAGCTAGAGCCATCTCCAGGGCTCCCCAGAGTGGCCAATTGAACATTAGATGAACTTTGAAGGTGGTCCCGCTGGGAGGTGGCTTTGTGGCAGAGAACCTCCAAGCACCTCATCCTGCTGGATGTTTTCAGGCTTCCCCTAGGCCAGCTCTGGCAGCAAGACATGGGAGGATGCTCCCTTTCATCTTGCCCCAGGGCACTGTGACTGCTACATTGCTGGGTGGTGCCCTGTTACATCAGGATGATGACCCTTCCATGTACAGTCCCATGTACTGCAGCTCTGCCCACTGCCTGTCTGCCCAGCATCCTTCAGAGGAAGGCCTTTGAGGTGCTGGCCCCAAGACAGTTCCTGTGCCCAGGAGACCCAGGGGTCTGTCCTTGACCTTGATGGCCATGCACTGGGCACAGCTGCTGGGGGTTCCTGTAAAATCATCTGGATATCCAGACCAGTGAAAGAGGGGCATTTACACCATATGCTGTGGGAATGCCAGAGGTGAGAAAGACAAGTGAAAGAGGGAGTTCCCTCTGCATTAACTTTGTGGAGACACAGAAAGCACTAGGGAGCAGGATTTACTTCACCCCTCCTTATTGATGCACTATGGGACATTTGCTACTACTTGCTTATGGCGAGGTGTTTTTCTTGGAAAGAAGTCCTGAATTGTTTTGTTCTTAAACATCTTTTCACCTGCACTTCAGTAACTCTTTTCCTCCTTTTAACTTCATCCTTCATATCTTTCCTGAAAGAGGTGGCAGACCTGTTGGCCTTTGTCTTGTTTTTCCTAGGCATCATCTTCTCTTAACTCTTTGCTGAAGCTCTTTTCATCCTGTGAAAAAAACCACACTTTCCCAGTTGTTCCAGAATGCAAAAAACCCCATGAGACACAGCAACTAAGCAACGTCAGAGAATTGTTTATCAAGCCTATTACTTCTCTTCTGGCTTAAGAATTGCTTGGGATCAACCACTGTTCCAATTCTAGGAAAGAATTTTAATCTGTTATTTTCTTTCTGTTTGAATCTCTTACTATTTTCCTCTGAAACTGTTATAACATACAATTAATTTGCAATTACAAAACAAAAACTTTTGGTCCCAGATGTTTTCTTGGCAACGGAAACAGGCTTTGGGGGAAAGGTAGCAAGCTCCATGCAGTGGAAAATAACAATAACTCTTGCTTACATGTAGTACAAGTTACCAAAAGATCCAACAGCTACCATTTTGGTTCCCTACAAATGTACACAGCTGTTAAGAACTGGACACTGAAGTTGCTTTTTTCCTTAAAAAGCTAAAAATATTTCTCCAGGCATAACTACTGAGGCTACATAAAATTAGTGGTGTTGCTCACCCTGAATTGTTTTAACTTCTCTGCCCTTCCATCAAGTATATCAAGAAAATAGTAGAATATCACACTTTGGATGAAGAACACACGCACAAAAAAAATTTACATTTTCACATCCAAAGCACAGAGGAGAGATGGAGTCCTTCCCTGTCACCCACAGCACATAAAGGAAAATCCACTGTCTTTTGTTCTTTGAATCTTACATTTCTTCAACTCTTTGAAAAGTTCACACTAGATTTTGTTTTCAAGCTAAACAGAATCTGTTTAAAAATTGCTTTTGTTTAAAGACTACAATACACATCTAGTAGTATGATGTCATCAAGGTGACAATTTTTGCTCCCTTTAGTACCCAGGTCAGTCTGATTTATATTGAATTAAGCTGGTTGATAACTTTCAAATGACCTGTTGAACAGGTGAACATTGTTTCAAATAAACCAGAATTGGTCAAGAATTTGTATCAAATAGGGCAATTAGATTGAAGTTAATATGTTTTTGAAAAAGACAGTATTTTTGCTATGTGGTTTCCAAACTGAAGTTTTTGAACCTCCTTTGAATTTTTTGAAATTTAATGAGGAATAAAATGAAACTACATGCAGAAAATAAAATTACTTCATTTTGGACACACAAAATATTTAACCACTCTTTTGGATCAAAAGAATGGTTTGGGTTTTTCACCACTAGTTGTGGTGGAATAAAACATTTTAATGTGGAAAATAATACTCAAGTAGAAAACTAAACCAAAATCCTTAGTACATACGTCATTCTTCTTTTACTAAGCAGTTTTCTGCTAGCATTTAGAGAGTGATAAACTATCTTTGTAAAAACACAGGGAACACAGAATTAAAAAACCTTTTGAAAGGATGTGAATACAAACCAGTACAGCTACAGGTGTTTGTTATCTACCTACATATAAAGAAAGAGGGCAGTTCTAATTTGATTCAAGACTGTAAATGCTTCTCATAGACATAGACCTAAGTCTCAAACACTAGGCAAGAATCTTAAAGGAGAAAATCCAATTAACACAGATATGAAGCACCATTACTTAACCATTTAACCTGTATTTTATTTGCGTGTATCAGGTATAGTGTGCATAAGGTATAGAAAAATGAAGAGTCACTTGTAACAGATACTGCTTACTTAGAATAGAAGAGCATTTGACTGAGAGGCATTTTGTGAAATGACAGGAAAGAACGGTTTACAACACAACCTAGAACTTGTTTTATTTTGGGCATATTCATCTTGATTTAAACTGTTACTCAGGAAAAACTTAGTAGATTAAGATTTCTGAGTAAAATTTTTCTCTTTCCTTCTACGTCTGTTCCAAGGTTTAATGTTCATACTTTAGTTCCCCCACTTTTCATGGGATGAAGAATTATTTATGTATAAAATTATACTCTGAAAGGCACCTCAATCAACATGACACATTTATATTTATTTGTAAGTTATCACTTGCACAAACTGAAGTGGGAGCAGGGAGTATACAGTGAACACAAGTTGTCAAGAATAATTATAAAAAAGGAAAAATAAAGAGTTTGGCATATGAAAGTTTCTTCATTAGTCATTAGTATATTTGTAATCAACCAGTCTCCTCTCATTTACAACTCTATGAAATAAGACCTCTATATATTCCCAGAGTGTGTTTGTAAGCCATACAATTCCAAGGCATTTTATAAACTATTTTATAACGTGGCATGATAATTTCCTTGGACTGGACACAAATTATTCCTTTGCCAGGACAATACCTCCAGTTCACAATAATGATGGTTTTGACTAACTTCCAGGAATATCAGTCATGTGGTTACATCCATGTTCAATTCCTTTGCCAGGGATCTTCTTTCCAAGTCACAGAGTTCACAGATGAAAACCTCAAGTGTCCTGTACAAACACTCAAGAGATATTGCCTCCCCTGCAGTCATGCATACTTACACCATCTCCCCTTACACCATGAGTACATACACTTCCAGATAGTTTTGCAAAACATTTTTATTAACCAGCTTTACCCATGGGAAATCAACTTTACCGCCTTTTCAGCTAAGGGGTCCATTTGTCTGGGGATTCTCCTGTTTCTCAAAGACGCTTGTGAATTCCATGATGATGAGGCTCGATAGAAGTAGAGAGCTTTGCACCAGCAACACTGATGGCCAAGCTCAAAAGTGACTTTTGGCAGCAGCAGGCAGCTCTTTGATCAAAGGAGCATTGTCTCTGTCTCAGTATCTCACAGGCTCCATTTCAGCAAATCTGAAATCTTTATGTCAAGTTTCTCTCTTCATCCTCCTTTGTGTTTTATGAAGAAGGAAATGGAGAAGAAGAAAGCCCAGAGGAACAACTTACACCAGGATATCACTTCTCTTGCTGCACCATACTACCAGCGTTATCATGGCACATGTCAACATGACTGGGATCAAGATCAGAGTTATGAGAATTTCATCTGGTGGATCTTCCCAGTGAACCTTTTCTGAAGTACAATTTGAAAAGAATTGTTTATGAATTCCAGTGATAAAGACCTCTGCAAGGGGGTTTGGCCAGAAGCAACTTGCATTGTTGGCTTCACGTTCTGTGCACTGAGTAAAGTTGTCATAATACCTATGAGAAGAAAATAAAGAGAAGTTTAAATAGGATGCATGTGCATATTACACTTAGAGAAAGTTACGTAGGGTGTCACACAGAATCTCTTAAGTGCAGGTCTATCCTGTAGATACCCTGCTGAAGGACTCTTAATGGAATCTGTGGGTACCACACATTACACAATGAGACAGGAGGACAACTGACTCACACGTACTCATACAACTAAATGATTTCATGTGAAAGACTGAGATCCCAGATAGACAGTGGTCAAAATCCTGTCTTTTCGGTGCTGTTACTACAGCCAGGACCTCCTAATGTTAATTCAGTAGAATTAGAACCCCTCACCAGAGATATCTACAGTATCTTTTAAAAACATACACACAAATGTGCCAAGAATAGGACATTTTGAGCAAAATATGTATAATTCATACCTCATCTATCATTGGACATGATGTTCTAGTGAAAATGATGATGTGACATTGGAACTGAGCCACAATATGCATTACTGTGAAATAATTTCAGTTCTGTTGTACCCTCAAGCAGTACGAAGATAATGGGAAAACAAACACACAGGAAGTTAGCTTTTGACAATCATTACCTTTCCCACAACTCCAGAAAATGCCCAGAAGGAAAAAAATTTATATAATTCTTAATTACACATGTTTGCAATGCTCACAAAAGACTGGGTACCCTGTGTAGTGCCTAATGTTTGATTTCAGCACAGCATATGCTGAAACTTACCTGACCAGGGATAACTTAGGAGAATTGGCTAACCCTCAGGGGGGGAAAAAAAAAAAAAAAAAAAAAAGGAAATAAGCCTAAATGAGTAATTGGATGGGTTTTTTGTTGCATTATCATAAGCCAAAGAAATTCAGGAAGTGAATGGAATATGGAGAAGGGGATTGGAAATTAAGACAATGAAGGGTGTCTGGTCAGTACATAAACAGGGCAAGAAATAAGGAAACTGAATTACTGCTTGTTGCAATTTTAAACTTTTCTTTCATTCCTGCATGACTCAAACTCACTTCAAAGGGAAATTAAAAATAGAGAGAGCAAGAAACCACATGATACCTCAAGGGATAACATCCTACACTATTATCCGTTTCAGAATTAAATAGAGTTAAGTCCTGACAAATTACTCGTTCTGACATTAACTACCACAGGGGACTAATGCTGACTCAGTCCTTTGCTGTTGAAGTAGTGGAGGAGAGATGTATAGTGTCTGGGTCAAGACTGAAGTCCACTGTCTGTCCTGACAGTGGATAGTCCTGCCTGTTATGGGAAATGTCTGCTTGCCAATGCTACACACACATAGGTTGAGAATACAGGCTACAGAGCACCTGTGTCCTCAGGCCTGTGTTCACAGCAGAAAAAGCCTCACAGAAAGGCTCTTCTGCAACCTCCTCAGAGTTCTCATTTCTCAGGGAGTTTGAGCTAATGCTCCTTTATTCATAAGTGAATACACTGGGCAATCTGACAAGTCCACACCCAGATACTCTAGCAGGTAGATGCATATATGCACAACATATGTACATCTTAAACAAAGCAACTAGAAAGGAAGCTTTTGTGACAGTGTCAGCAGCCATGGGGAAACAACAGGAAATAAGCTAAAAATAAAATATAAATATCAGCTGTTTGTTATTTTAATAGTGTCATTCTTCCATGCGACCCGGCAGCATCTATTCTTTATGTCCTTGGACTAAATTAGGAGCTGAAGATGTCTAGCTGAATATGGGAGAGACAGTCCCAGAGGACCTGAAGAATAATACATCTAAAGGCATGCCCATGAGGTCCAGCAGACAATGCAGAGACAGTGGAACTAGCATCCAGTTGCCCAGACAGGTCAGTGCTTTGTCTAGCACAGACACAAGGGAGGGCTCCAAAGAACACTGGGCTCTGTTCCAGCCCTGCTCTGGGCCATGCTCTGGTGAGCAAGCTTTTCCCATCAATGGCTGCTTCAGCTCCCTGCTGCCACAGCCACCTCAAGTTGCTCACCTGTTCATGCAGAATAACAAAACCAACAATAAATCCTGGTGACCTGAGCAGACTTCATACAAAAGCACCCTAAACTAAAGATTTGATGATACCAAACCTCTCTGACTTTTTTTTTTTTTAATCTTGTGTGGCTTGTTTTGTTTTGGGATTTTTCTTTTTGTTTGTTTGTATGTTTGGGGGTTTTTTGTGTTTTGTTGTTGTCATTTTTATGGTTTGAGGGGTATTTTTGCCTTTTTTTTTTGGTTGGTTGGTTTGGTTTCTTTCTTTTCTAGTTTGGGTTTTGGTTCCCCCCCTCCCCCAGGTGTAAAATCCTATAGATGGTTCACTGTTCTTCCAAGAATTATGTAGACTTTTTTCTTCAAAAATATTAGGTGGTATAAACAAAAAACACTTCCCACTGATTTTCCATTCTGAGTAAAACATAGCTAGAAAAAGCTGGTTAAATGTTGCCAAAAGGCCAGATAGAAATAATTAGGGAGTTATATTGTATTTGAAAAACTGAATCTCTAAAAGGCCAAAACAGAAGAAAAATGTTGTCTTAATAGTTTCATCCCTTAAATTTTTCCCATAATACCCTTTCACTCCAAAAAAAAAGAAAAAGCTACTACTATAGTATAGTACTACTGTACTACAACTATTTTTTCACACAGTTGTGAGAATGTAAATAATAATAGAAAAAAATCTTTACTTCAGAATTACTCGTCTACCAGTAAAGCTCAATTCACTCAAATATTTATGTAATTTAGAATTTATGCACTGCAATAGAAAGTTCATTTAAAAAAAATCCTCTGCATAGTATTGTGTAAAAGCTGTCTCAGAAGGGAGCAATTGAATCCTCATTACTAAGGCATGGGCATTTTGTAGTTGATCAAGTGGTATGCAAGTTGTTGGGCTTTTTTAAGAGGGATGTAGCAGTTAATATATATTTAATTCCTACACTTAATTCTCTTATGCCTTATGTAATTTCTTCATTGAAATTGTAAAGACTAGAGTAAAAAATCTTTTAATTCTGTATCACAAAGACAGCCTGGCCACTTCAAGAAAAGTACATAAAAATTACTCGCTTTGTTAAAGAATGAGAAATTACATCTTCTACTTATTCTCAGGTCAAGTAATTAGTGAGCAACAGTAGCACAAGCTCCTTCACCTCTCAGATTATAAGGATGTATGGGAAAGTTGTTATTCTCTGTATTGAGTCACATTTTCATCTCTTTCAGGCTACCTGTACCGACCCCAGATAGTTTATACTCAAAAAGGTTTATTCACCAGAAGCCAGGTCGCAAGCTTTGCTATCATTGAGCTGAAAAAACTACTTGATCTGTGAGTTTCAACTCAGTTTAATCCAATACCAAAAAAAAAAAAAAAAACAAAAAAAAAAAAAAACCCACAACAAAACCAGAGTATTCTGAACTCAAAAATACATATAAAGTTATGCTTTCCCCTGATATGCTCAGGAGAATCATTGTAAGTTTTACTGAGGACCTAATTAATTTGTCATAACTATGTATATTGAAAATGCTTTCAGAAAATATGAAAAATACTTAATTCCTCTCTGGAGCAGTCTCTGAGCTGTAACACATTTGTCATGTAAGACAATTTTCAATATTCTAGAACAATGTCATTTGCAGAGCACACTTTTTCTCCCATATGTTTCACTAAAACAGTAATAAGTGTGTAGTTAGTTTTTACAAATACTGTGGAAAATTTTATTTTGGGAGTTATTTTACCAGTGAGAAAATATAGTTATATATATTTCCCTACAACCAAGAACCTGGACAACAGGCAGTTACCAGGAATACTAGTGCACACATATGCCTTAAACGGACAGTATTTCACAGGTTGCACACTCAAGCTATTTAAATAGACAGCTAGAAGTATTACATCTCACCTAGTTGCCTACCACTCAGGGCACTGCTCAGTTTAAGTGGGGGCCTGAATCTCACCCCTAGTTTCCCAGGGAGGAATGTGGTAAATCCTTGCTTTCTTCTTCAACATCCCTACACAGAAAAACTACAGGGACAACAGGTTTACAAACACACACAAAAAATATAACTCCCTCAAATTTTCACGAGAGCAAGAAAACAAATAAATTGTTTCATTATGAGTTTCAACAAATGAACACTTTCCAAAGAAAAATTGTTCTTTCAAAAAATCCCAATTCTCAAAAAGCAGAGTGACATATATCATGCTACTGAAGACAAGCTTTTGAAGGAATTCACTGGCTGAAGCCAGTAGACCCAATGGCAGTTCCAGTAAAAGAATTTTGCCACCTCTCTAGCACTCATGGATAGACCACCCCAGCAGCACTCTCCACATATGCAGTCAGGGACCTCTTGCCATTGCTTAATGAGATGGGTCAGTAATTAAAAAACAAAACAATCACCACTTTCACAATCCTGTTTATCATAAATCAGCTTCATGATTAGTGATATAATTATGGAAGAGTACAGCAGGGTACATACATTACAAGTTGTTTTTTGTTTTTGAGACAACAAAATATAAAAAAAAATACAGGGGACATTTTCTCTATATGTGAACAAGTTCTTATGTAAACCAGGCAATAGATGCTCCAGAGACATTCACTCCTGCTACTCAACAGTATTGGATAGGAATCTAGAGGCACAGTTCCAGGATACTACAAGTTATGAGGTGTATTTTAATAAAGATGTTTTAAAACAACTCCCCCCTTTTTTTTTATCCTCAGGTGGTTCAACCAAGAAATTTCTTTATACATAGTCATACATTAAATTAGACTTCAAAGTAAATGATCTTCCTTCTAACCTCCACCCAGTCTGGAATGAGAAATGCTGAAATAATAATAATTATAAATATCATATGATGAGAAAGGCTCTTCTAACAGTATTTCCAGATGAAGTGGAGGCAGGAAGTACCAAACAGTCTCATAAAAAAAACCCAACTATTCTTGTGTGGTATGCTGTTAGATTTTATAGAATTTAAGGGTGTAACAGTCTGGATGAACTTCAAGTAAGGATCCAGACCTCAAGATAATTATCTCCTGAGGTTTCACCATCACATTAGAAAGAAAGCTTTAGTTTTGTAAGCAGCTATAAACCTACAAATACAGTGGAGTATTTCCAAGCTTTTTTTCATTCAACATCTCTCCAAACAGATTTGTGGCTGTATCTCACTATTTTTTTAATCACCTATTTTCTGCCAAGACAAGTATTCTCACAGACATTTCTACATCCCTAATCAGATCAGGTCTGCTGTGTTGTATCTCCAATACAGAATTCAGCCAGAATAAAATAATGCACTACAAAAGACAAAGAAGGAATTGAATGTAAAGGGAAAAAAAGGGGAAAAAAAAACCCCACCTTGCTGGTTTAATGACAATATGATGTATACTCTCATACCACTAAATAATGGGCATTGTGACAGATTTACTGACTGGAATTGAAAATAATAAATACATTCTGATGTCCATTGAAATAATTGCAGATCTCCACCCTTGGCTTCACAACAACAGTTGTCTCAAAAATTAAAAATGGTTGAGTAAACCTAACTGAAAATGCTAAAAATACACAAATATTACTAAATTTTTGTTAATTTCCAGAAGATTCATCAAGAAAATGTAAATAAAGAGCAACTGTGGATGTAAAGGGTAGCTTATATATCTAATATTCATCTCCAGTGATCTACAGAAACTGCTACATTAAGCAAGTGTAGAACAAGGAGGGAAATATAGCCTGATACCAGGTACTATGTCATAAAGATAAAAAATGTAGTAGTGCTGGAGTTTTGCCAAGCCATAAGCTTTTACTAGCAAGTAAGCCTTGCTTTCCACCAGTCCTTAGCTATATTTTATTGATTACTAGTTAAGAACTCAGCCTGTTTTGGGGAATGCCAGTTCAGAGGGGAAGCTGTCACTACATGTCTATAGGAGCCATAACTCCCTTACACAAATAAATCAAAAAAAAAGTAACTAAAAGCAAATCCTAATACCACAAAAAATTAAGCATAGGCATCCAACTTCTTGCACTGTACCTCCTAAGTAGTCATCACCATCAGAGATGATGTGTGGAAAAAGATGTACTTAAAATACTGAAGAGTCTGCACTGGGTCTCAGATGGTGTCAGTAACCTCACGAATTCCCACCTCTCCAGCCCAAAAAACAGAGCTATAGGGAATGCATTGCAGAGAGCATAGGAAAATGCAGGATTCAAGTGCAGCATGTGGGACTGACATGCTGCAATCAAAACATTGAAATGCTCTGCAAATGTCTGCCTTGAAAAAGGTTCATTCACGTACTGTATCTTCCAGATAAGAGTTTGGCTTCCTTCTTAGAGATGATTACAACATTGCAGTGTCACTCTGCTCTGTGCAGTGATCTGGCTCAAGACCTGTGTCTTTAATATAGTTTTACTATTGTATTGCATGAACAACAAATTATGTCAGAATACATTAATTAAACATGAACTCATCAGGGCCAAAGACTAAAATGAAGAAGGCTGAACTTGTCCAAAGAAATCCTTCTTGAGCTATCTTTCAAAGTAATAATGAAGAAATATGTGCTATTTAGTTGTGAGCATGAATCCTCCTGGAAGTTGCCAAGCTGAGGCAAATCCCTTCACCAGTTTGACACCACAGATAATAAATTGCTATGTTAATCAATATAGACACCAGACACTTTGCATGTCTGGCTTAAAACTGTACATTTCTTTATCATAGTAATAATTCCACCCGTGGCACTGCTTTGAAATTGTCACTGCTCAGCTTCTGAAGTTGACTTGAATTACAACTTTGATGATAGAGCAGTTGACAAGAGACCAGTTACAACTGCAGCTCATTTCTGCACAAGCTCCTGAGACAGAGCAAAGTTGCTTATTAACAAGTTCCTTGGTAAACAGATGTCCTCAGGTTTGCAGCAGCAACACTGCTTTCTCAACTCATAATGAGTTTAACATGTAAAAGTACAAACAGGACTGAGGATTTGACATTGTTTTAGGAAGCCTGATGCCTGGTCTCTGCCCTGATCCAACACCAGCAGCTATTGTAGTAACACTGACATTAGATGGAAAACAGAGAATGGCAAGGGGGAAGGAAGGGTCATTTGTTATTCACTGAAAGTTGAAAAAAAGCAGAGTTATTTTTAAAACAGGCTGTAGAGCTGTGAGATAAAAAAAAAAAAAAGACAACTCAAATTCCCAAACCTTGAAAAGACAGCTTAACCACAAAATGGTATTTGGTAAGGGAGTGATACTGTATGTGTAGGAGAAAGAGCATTAATTAAAAATTTAGCTTTTTGCCATACTGAACCTTTTATTTTAGAAAACTGTGATATTATAGCTAATGAGGGTAACAGTAATTCCAATATATGTTCTCACTTTTCTTCTTTCTTCTGTCTTGTGTGAAGGGTTGTTTGGGACATACTTGTTTGTTTAATATTTTGTGCTTAATTTTATTTTATGAGCAGAGCTTAAGTGTGTAGTGTGGGTACGGAGGGACATAAGCCCTTATAAGACCTACAGCAATTGTTTCGAGAAATTTTTAAAACTAGTGAATCCCTAAAGACAGTCACCAAAATCCCATGAAATCACGTGTAATACTTCTAATTTCAGCTACAATTGTTCCAAAAGTGTTTGGGAATCCAGGTCATATAACCAAAAAGCAAGGGTGGTTTAACTTGGCACAGATGACAAGGTTTCTAGACTCTGCTCTGTTCCACCTCCTCCTCCATCACTACAATAAGCATTCTTCACAAATCTGTTTCTGAACTATCATGCTGTACAGAATTATGCTTTGTAAAATGAGGGAGGCTAAAGTAGCATTGTCCAACCTCACAAAAATACTGTGTAATAAAAGACAATGGGGTCTCTGACCACTACCTTAATAATAGGGATCACGTGTCATATACAAAGAGTTGGCACTCAGTTTAGATGTCCAAAACTTTCCCGAGTAGATTGTTTTGCAAGTGTTAAAATGAAGTCCACAGTAGCTCTATTTGTTTCTCATTCTCAGTCCTGTTTGCTGTGCTGCTCAAACTGTAGGTAGCAAAGAAAGCTTTCCCTTTACAATTTCTGCTATAAAAGAGTCAGACAGATTTGGAGTATTTTCTGTATCTTTTCACATCTGTACTCAAAAACACACACATGCAGGTACCGCTGCAGTGACAGGGAGAGACCAGATACCACTGAAAAAATGAATAAACAAACAAACAAAATCCTCATGGGTAACGGTATAGCTTTAGCTTCAAAGTCAGAGAGTAGTCAAAAAATGCTAGCTAAAAACAACCAACTAATTTCTAAATAAGGGATGGTAACACAGAAAAGTGTGCAAGATTGCTATTTCAAACAGTGACTTCTATGGACAAACATTTCAGTAGTTTGCATTTTTTACTAATGGATGTAAGTGAAACAAATATTGCCAATAACATGTGTGTCATCTAATACCTTTCATCCATGCAAAGAAGGCAAACACCCCGATTGTTTTCAACACGAGAAGACTCAACTATAATATAGAATCACAATTTGTCCACAGCAGAGCAATTCATGGCAGAACTAGGAACAGAACATGAGTCTCCTGGGCTCAGGACCTGGCTCTAGATGCAACCCACGCTGCTTATGAGGACAATAATTATTGTCCTGCAACTGGGGTACTGAAAACAACCCTCTCCTTGTGAAATCTCCACTGTTTGAGCTACACAAGCACACACGCACACAGAGCGTGACTACATATAATTTATATCCTTAGGGAAGCAGGTCACAAAGTGGACTGGTTTTTCAGAGAAAGTGGGGCTCCAGAAAAGCTCAGTCTTTGGGGATTACTTGGGACAAGAGAGCATGAGATCTGCCAGAATCTGACAGAGGGGAATGGAAGGATGCCCTGAATATTTTCTCTTCTTTCCTCTGCACCAGACTGACACACATAGGAAAGATAAATCCTGTCCACACTGAACTCAGGGACTGAAAACAAAGCAAAAAGTTACACCTGAGCAATCTCAGAAAATACAAAAAAAACCACCTGCAACAGCCTGAAGATCCATGAATGACTGAGACCCAAGGTGCTCATTTGCAAATAAGGAATATAAGAACTACCATCTATAATTCAAAGTATAAGACACCCTGTACATCAGTCCTGAGCACATGCAGGAGGTTCTGCTCCCAGAGTTCACACAAGCTTTGATATAAATTCCAGTTCCATTTATGTTACTGAAGACTGCACCACAGTTCCCAGGTTAAGAGGAACTCAGTTACAAACCAATTTCATAGTAATCCACCTCCTCTTTCCTTTTGTTTCCACAAAAGCAATCCTTAGCACACAGGCCAGATGAGCCCCGCGACTTGCTTCAACGGAACCTTAAAAGTGGGCTATCAAAAGAGAAAGCCTCTGTAGCATTGCACAGCAAGTGAATCACATCACAATACCAGAAAATAAACATAAAATAGAGATGGGACTCATTACATCTTGCTTTCCCCTGCAAATGTATCATGTTTGTACTTTTCATCACCAGACCAGACTCTGGTCTGCATACAAGTGACTTGCCAATTTTATGTTCTGCACAGACCCTGCAAAACTCACTAAAAGAACTATACGTTAGATAGACTTGTATATCCTGGCAACTTGAAAGCATACTTTTAAGATATGCTGCAAATAAGTCCATAAATGTGAGGAGGCAAAACAGATTTAAGATTTCAAAATACTTTTGTGATTACTTTAAAATTGATTTTCATACCTACTGTTTCTCCCTTCCACAGTTTCTCATTAAACTATGACCTTGTCAAAGATCTTTGATGTCTGGAAAAATACTCTTTTTTCTGCTATAAAATGCGTAAGTCAGGAAATAAATAATGCCATTTATTAATATTACAGATGTTTGAATTCAGCACAGTCACACAAAAATAAATTTCAATGTTTCTTATATAAATGTAAGCAGGAATTTCTTAAGAGACCAATATATGTGCCTGAAAAAAGCTGATCTTTCATAAAGACAAACTTAAGAGCACTGATCCTAGTCTTAAATACAAAAATTTGCATGGACATCTGATAATAATTTACTGCCTAGTGAGAGGCAAGTTTTTCTCCTGTGCACCAGACTTGCTGTCATCTATGGATTCTCATCACCATCAACTTATTTGTGACCACTCGTCACCTCTCCAGGAATTGCAAAAGGGAAGCATGGTCCTTGACAGACAAAAAGCAGGTTCTAGACCTGTTCATGGGAAGCTAGGTTTTTCTGTACTTTCAAAACATGTCAGACTTCTCACAAGATCCATTTTACAAGCCTTGTTTGTCCAAAGATCCCATGAAGTACTGTTGTGATGGGTGTCAGCAAATGATACTGTCTTCTATCCATGCTATCCGACCTTTTTTTTCCCCACAATGCACAAGCAAGCTTTGCTCTGCTAAAGACATGGTGTGCTGCTAGATTTAAAGTAAGTAAAATGATGCATGGGAACACCTTAAAAGACAGAAACCTGCACAAGCAGCAGCAAAGTTTGCGGTTTGACTGAGGCCTTTGTTAGAATACATTCTCTTGAATATCTAAATCTCAACAGCAAAACAAATGCATACATAACCACAAAGATACCTTCATGAACACTGCAATCCCCATCAGAACTCTTGACTTACAAAAAAAAAGTGGTCCTTGCTATCAAACTGCAGAAATTAACTAGGCCCTAATCCTTTAAGAATTAATCCTACTATTAGACCAAACATTAATCCTACTATTATTAATCTATTTCAAAATGTAGATGAAAATCTAGATGAGCATGGAAATTAACTGCTATATTGGCAAACTAATATGGGAGTGGTCACTGCTAAACTGAAGCAGTGTTCTGCTAAATTGAGGTCTAATGAAATGTGGTGTTCCTGTAGGAATTAAGTTCCTCCTCTAGCCAAAACACTGAACACACTTAAAAATCCTAACACTCAAATTCAGCAACAGGAAAAACAAAATTACAGCTAAACCACAGACCTAGAATGGAATCCCTCAACAGTAATGTTTTATTTCTATTAAATCATCACTTCCAGATCCAAATAAAGGTGGTGTTCCAGCAGGAAAAGCAGTAAAAAAGCCTCCCTCTAAACAGCCTACGTAATGTTGTCAAAAAACTCCTACCTTCAATAACAAAGTGGCAAGGGACTGAACTGCATTAGTCTTGCCAAGTAGCAAAATAATGATTTCTTTCTGATCATTCCCTGGAAAGAACTTGGGATAACTCACACAGCAACTTTCGCTGCATTTATAATTATACAGCATTAGTTCATAACCTTTTTTCCTATGGTAAATGAATCACAGATTTAAAACATGGTTCTTCAGTTTACAGATTAGTAAACCACCAAACCAATGCAGTGCAGTACAATTACACCACAGTAACTTTCAATTATCCAGCCTGAATGTTAGAAACAGTTTAGCCTTACCAACATGAACATCAGAACAAGCTCATGTATCTCATTTTTTCAGACAGCTTTGCTCAGCTCCACTCACCTGTGGAATGGACTGGTATCATTCTCAATCTACCTGTTTTTAAAGGAAAGTGGTTGAGCTGACATTACACTGCAGCTGGTGCTGGAGCTTTTGACTCAAAGAATGGGGATTTCATTTACTGTAGCCAGTAGTGAACATCACAACTTAATAGTAAACATTTTTATGATTCTACAAAATGATTCACATTTTCAGCAGTACAGAGCATATCAAGACCCACATCATCTAAACAAATGGTAAGCGCTTTTGTTAATCAAGTCCTGTCCCATTTATATTCAAAGCAGTATCATTGGCAGTCTAAGGAATGCCATAGCAACATTTGTACAAGTTCACTCAGCTTTGTTGTTCCAAGATTTCTATAGCCCTTCCAGCTTCTTTGAAAAACAAAGCTGATGTGAATCTAACAACTGAGGGGGCTCAACATGTTCCTTGATATCTTCAAGTAAACATAGTCAGAGATAACAAAACTAAAGGACACTGAACAACATTCATGAAGGCTAAATTTTGAGTATTTTTTGTTAGAAAACAGTTGTTTTCCTTCTTGAAGTATTCTGACTGCACAATGTACTATCTGTGTGTAGAAAACCTCAATTCTGTTAAGTTTGCAAACCTGCTGGCGACACTACACTCAAACACCACAATCCCCATCACAAATGAACTCTTACATTTGTCACTTGCTTCCCGCTCAGCATTGCTCTTTAACTTCCCAATTGAAATGTTGTAACAGGTGGCTACGGACTTTCCATGAACAAACAGCAGAGAAAAAAAAAAAAAACAACAGCACGTTGAAATGAGAAATTATGCAAAAGTGCAAGATAGCTCAGAAGCTCAAAGAATTTAATTTCATTAAAACATCGTAAGGACAGTTATCTTGATACAAGAGCATTATGATGAACAATTCAGTGCTTTCAGCATTAATTCTTCTTGAAGAAACACAGAAAGACAAACTTCCCCCCAAAAAACAGCCTAATTAATTAATATTAGAATATTACATTCAAGCAGAATGGGTCTGAATGCTAAATTTTGTAAATGCACTAAGTACTTCCAAACCTGTGTGACATAACATGGTTTTGGAGGAAAATAACTATTTCATAAAGGACAATTCTCTCAAAAAAATAATCTATCCATACTCTGCTGTCTCTAGAATGGCAAAATTTTATCAATAATAAATATCTTCGGTGCATGAAAACAGTAAATTTGCAGTGTAGTGGCACGGGCATTACACAGAATTGTTACTTTATTTGAGGTATAACATGCTGCAATTTTCTTAGCCCTACTGAAGGGGAACAGCCAACACATAGAAGTTACAAGGAACGGAGCTGCTACAGAAGCCTGTTGTGTCACTTAACATTTAAGTCTCCAGCCATTGCATACTTTTCACAAGGAGCGAGTAACACATCTCTGCTTGGCAAGACCTAAAAGAAAAACTCTTCTGCCAGGAAACCAAACCTCAGAGAACTGAAGGTACTGCTGCCAGAAAACAGCTTTTTTGTTCACATGATCTACATTACCTTTTTCTAGCTTGTATGAGGATAAAAGACTGCCTCCAGTGATGACTGATGTCCCTCAAAATTGAAAAGACAAAGTAAGTCAATGTCAATTGTCAACAGTTTTCTTATCTCATTTATCCAGGAGGGTACATCTTCTTTAATTGTCCTTTTCTCACCAACATACCTATAGCCCTTATTATTCCTTGCATCCCTTGTCAAATTCATCTCCAGCTATGCCTTAGCTTTCCTGATTGCATCCCCACATATCTGGGCAGCATAGCCATATTTTAGGGTAAAACCCCCTAATTTTAGGGGTTTTTTTTAGTTAACAAGATTCTCAATGTTGTTTCAGAGCCTTACATTTACATTATTTGCATGTCTGCATTGCAGGTGTATAAATACATATCAGAATCTTTACAGAACCACCATGTAGGTTTTGCTTCCAAAAAGATGTTTTAATATAGATGTTTATTTACCCTGTCCCTATTCTAGTGTGCTTTCCAAGACTCATGAAGTACTGAGTGGCTACAGCAGTATGTCTAGTCACTTAATCCTGAGCTTTTAACATCTGCACTTTGGATAGAACTGTCAAGAATTAAGGCCTGGGTTTCCAGCACTCAAACATCTTGTCCACTACTCTTTAGTATCTCATATTCCTGTTCTCTAGTGCAAGCTTGGCAATACTTTCCATGTAACACAGGGATTTCTAAAGCTCTTTGGTGGATGCAATATCAGTAAGGGAGGCCACACTGCCAGAAACCAGACAAGGCAAATGTCGTCTGCTTACCACAGTGGAAGTAACAAAACAGATGGTTTGAAACATACAGTGTAACCCAAAATCACTGCCTAAAAATCTCATCTCAGGCCTTGAAAAGCAACTTCTGTGGCAACATGGCACACCTGAGAGAACCGAGTCAGACAATAGGACTAATTTCCAAACCAACCTCATTAGCACCTGGGCCAATGAACATGATGCTTTTTCCACTTTATCGCACACCAGCCATCAGAAAGACTGAAAGACACATTAGACTGTTAAAGACCATAATGAGCACTGGAACATAAGCAGCAGGACAAAAATTAGCAGAAGCCACTTGACTAGTTAATACCAGAGGATCAGGCAACTGACCTGGCCCTGACCAACCAAAATGCCTGTATATTGCAGAAGGAGATAATGTCCCTGTAATGCACATGGGGAAGCAGCTGGGAAAGACAGCACTGTTTGCTTCTCCCTTGGGAAAAGGTAAACCTGTTCATGGGATTGGTTTTGCTCAAGGACCCCATACACTTGGTGAGTAATGCAGGACAATCAGGAAATCCAGCCTCCGCATGGAGATTTAACCTTGGAGGAAAATAGCCCATGATTTGTCTATTTTTGAAAGTACCACAGCAGGAATCACTGAAAGCAACAGAGAAAGAGCATTACAAAAGCTGATTAAGTGCAGCAGTGACCTAAACTGAACTGATTTTGGTGTCTAGTAACTCAACACAACATGCCTCTCCTGTTCAGTGCGACCACTGGAACAGAGGTGACCCAAGCCATGGACTAAATGAACTCAGTGTACATGTTATGGACACTTCACAGGGATGATCCACAGACTAAAGGAGGATACATGTGTATAAATCAAAGGATGGGAAGGGTGGTTAATGAGGATGTATGGGATAGTGCAGCTCCTGAGCAGTGGCATGGAAAAGGGGGGGAGAATGTAGTAGGCCTGGCTAGGATAGATTTAATTTTCTTCATAGCAGCTCACAAGGTGCCATGATTCAGAATTTTGCCCCAAACAGTACTGATAACACACTAATGCTCTAGTTTTTGCTGAACAGTGTTTGCACAACATCAAGGACTTCTCTGTTTCTCACTCTGCTCCCCCAGTGAATAAATTGGTGGGTGTGCAATAGGCTGGGAGGGGACACAACCAGGCAGATGATCCAAATTAACTGAAGAGATGTTCCATACCATGTAACATCATGCTTAGCAATAAAAGGAAAAAGGGGGATGTTAGCCATCTTTCTGCTTGGGAACTGGCTGTACATTCATGTACCCATGGGAAGTGGCAAGTGATTCCAAGCCTTTGCATTACTTGGTTTTTTTAGTTTCCTTTTCTCTCTTTCCATTTATCCTCCACTTTTTAAACCTTTTTTTTGTTTTATCCTGACCCCCAAGTTTTCTTTCTTTTATTCTTCCTTTCCTCCTTCCCTATCCCACTGGGGTGAAGGAAGGGAAAAGTGAGGAGCAGCTGTGTGTTGTTTAGCTGCTTACCAGGGATAACCCATGACATCCTTAATATAAGTTTTCCCTGATGGTTCAAAGTAGTATCTGAATTCAGAGTATTTTCTTTAGAAAATAATGTTTTACTTTCCAAAAGCATACAGCCACAACACACCTCATACTTAAAGTACAAGAACTAGAAAACAGAAAAAAAGGGGAAAGAAAAAAAAAAGGAAAAAAAAAATAGGTATGGTTCTGAAATAAACAGGGTTAGTCTGTGACAATTCCTGCCAGCTGCACCATTAAAATATCACCTAGGTAAGAATACAATTGGCCAGACAACATAGTAGGGAATGCCCTAGACTTGGTTTTTTTTCTGTACCAGACAAGACACATACCTTTCAAGCAACATTAGCTGACTACAAGTAGCCCAAATCATTTCATATCTACCCCTTACAGTCAAATAAATCAGTACTGTGTTTCTGTAAATGAAATGTAAACTTTAGAATTTCTAACTTCTGGATCAAGATTCAAACTTTTTGTGAAGTTGGTAAACCAGGGAAAGCCCTTCATCTTCTTGCATTTCTTATGAAAGGAGACAGCATGTTTTTGGGGCAAGAACTGAAATGTATCAAATTGTTCTGTGTTGCTATATTAATCAGTGTTTAAAATTTGGCATCTAAAATTTTAATCCTTGTACTAGGACATGCGAAGGAAAGCAGGAAGTACTCAAAAACTCAGTCCCAAATGATCAGACCATCTTTTGACTTCTGGTAAATACTTCCCAGTGCTGAAAATCACATATGGACAATCTCTGCTGCCTCATCTGCTTTTTTTTTTATTCAATTGCAATCAGCTATTGCTGTATTCAATTCAGATTACTTAACATGACATGGAAAAGGAAAAAAACAGACTAAGATCTGGTATATTTTCTTTCCCATCAGCTTGGCCTCTCTTTGGTCTCATTAAGAAAACCATGAGCATCTTCTAGTGCATATACTCATTGAAAGGCAAAGCATTAAGGAGACAAGTGCCCTGAGAAGCTAACACCACCATCTGAAGGTTAATTCCCACTATTTCTTCTCAGGTTAGATTTAAAAGAAAAATTTCTGTGTGCTTATTAGAAACTAGGGTCCTTTTATAGTCAGTGGAGACACTGGAATAATTGTAGGATATGATGTATATGATGTCTTTTAAGACACCTTCCTTAAGTTTCCACTAAGGAGGGAGAACAGGATAACTAGCACATTGGACAGATGAATGCCCCATGTGTTCTGTGCAGCAAAAATCTCAAAAAAAAAGCAAGCTAGTCAAGAATTACACTCAAATATACCACTGTCATTGTCAGTGATGGAGAAACATGCAACCAATACGCTAGCTTTCGATCTACTTAGCTCAGCTACCAGATTAACCAGTGGTTTGCACAATCTTTCCTCCAGTCAGCCCAAGTGTAAATGCACTTGGTGCATGCAGATGTCAGGTTAGTCATGAGCATCAGAAATCTGTTGAGGAAATTCTGCTTTGTCTCAAACAGATCAGTTGCTTTCTTCATTGACCTTGTATAGTCTGCTATGAATAATGGCCTATCTGACACCACTTTTCTCAAAATGTTTCAACTCTGCACTAAAACCATTATATCACCATTGTGTCCAAGATGAAACACTCACCCAGCTTCAGTCCAATCCTCCAACACCTGGAGAGGAGCCAGAGTCAGGAGGAAACAGCCAGTCCCCAGCCCAGAGCTGCTCTGAGTTATATCACAGCAAACTCTATATCATCTCAGCAGCTTCAGGCTTTTCTTTCCATCTAGATGAACGAAGCTGACATGCAAGCAGAGAAAATGTGGCTCTAATCCAGATTAGTACTACACAGCTGGGCCTCCAGTCAGCTATTCAAAACAGGCACCCGTGAAAATAGTCATGTTTCTGAGAACAGGGAAAGAAATAACAGAAGAGCCTTCCTCATTCACTCCAGCTTACATTTACAAACAATTGCTTTAGGTTCCATTTTTAAAAGGATATTAAAGTGTCATCTGCTGAGTGGAAGGTGTTATTAGATTCCACTTATAAAAGGCTTATGCTACTCTGGACTAACACCACAGCAACATTTCTTAACATGACAACAGGGGAGAAAAATATCAGATGATAACGAGCTGTGAAGCAGAAATCACAGGTCAAGCAGGCTTATACTTTGAGAAACACCCTACTGCAGCATGTACATGGTGAAAATTAAAAAATAAGATAAATCTTATTCTAAATTGAACTTTCTGTCAATTTTCCATACCTCTCCTTAATTAATTGATATAAATACACCAAGAATATAGCACTTTTTTTCTGATTATTTATGGGAAATGGGTTCTATATACACCAATAAGATTCCTGTAGCTACAAAACCAATTTGCCTTGGAAGGAAACTGGCAATTGCTTTCCGTTCCAAGCAGAACACAAATAATGGGACTCAAAAATTAGGTGATTAATTACAGATCTTAAATATCCGATCACATCAACTACTAGTTATTGAACAAGAAATTTCTGTAGTTTTAAATAATAAACAGATTCTTTAAAATTGCAATCTGTCTATGGACAGTTCACAAAGACCAAAACTGATGAAAATAGTAACTACAGAAAGAGAGACAGTAGCAACATCAGTAAAGAATTTCAAGTATAGCATAAAGCTCTGAAAGGGGAAGTGCCATGTATAGAAAAGTCCTAAACTACTATTCAAGTACATGATTATGTATTAACATGACTTTGATGATGGTACAGCCTGTACACCACTGAAAGTGGATTCCCCCCCCCCTTTTTTTCCCCCCCCTTTCTTCCCATTTTACTTGGGGAGGTAAGGACTCATGCCTTCTCCTTAAGTAACTTCTTGTTGCACTTTCTGGCTTCCCAAGACTGCTCAGATATCTCATACGAACAACAGAAGCAAATGGTAGACATGAAGGGCCCTACTGCTTCTCCACAAGTGTTTATGAAACACTTGAGTGTTGCAATACTCTCTGGAGTTGCTTAAGGACAAGTCAGTGGCCTCCTAAGTGGGTGCAAAAAACGCTATGGCAAGAGATTTTGGATGACATTCACTAAGACTGTCCGCAGATTAGAAGCGGGGAGACACAGGATCTTGAGTTGTTTTGTGTGGTTTTTGGTTTGGTTTTTTTTGTGTGTGTGTGTGTATGGTTTTTTGTTTGTTTGGGGGTTTTGTTTGTTTTCATTTTTTTTGCATACTGGTTTTACTGTTTGAGTCTTTATCTACTTCCTCTTTGGATGATGAAAACACTGCCTTATTTTAATACTGACACGGACATTTTTTCATAGATATAAGTAGTCAAAAGCAAAGATGATCTTACATTTTTGTACCTGTTTTTTTCTTAAGTAGCAGCACTAACACCTTAACACCTGTACAGGTCCGCCTAGAGATGTATGAGATATATACACCTTAGCAATATGATGGAAAAAATCCACAATAGATTACAGTGCAACATGATACATTATACATAACACAGGACATCTTAAGGTCATTCTGCTTCATAAACTGCCCTCCTGAAGATAAAAGTCACACTCGGGATCTCAGTGATAACTCCTAGTCCCACAAGCTCCATAATGGAGACAGACATAGAACCCAGCTCTAGATGCCAAAATCTTGTTTTTAAAATTTCCATTCCTCAAAAACATCTGTGTTACAAACTGATACCTTAATAAGAAATAGTACATTTTAGTAGTTATTGAAATATGTAAAGGACAACTTTATACCCAAGAGAAATTTAAACATCGGTTTCCTGAAAACTGCAAAGAATGCTGCTCTTAATTGTTCCCCTATGCACAATGCTGTGGCAACTTTTGATCCTTCCACTCCTTAAACACTTAGCTCCTACCACAGGAAAAAAAAAAAATCTTTAATTTTACAAAGCTGCTGTACCTTTATTATTTTAAGTACTACAGTCACTTCATACCTTGCCATCAAGTTTATCAACACAGCTAGCAGCATATACGCCTGCCCTCTGCAAATCACACAACAGGCTGAAGAAGGTGACTAATGTCTAAGAGTGCAGAAAACTGTGTTTATTGTCTTGAATACACTTTCCAACATCAAATTATATACTCTTTTACAAGGGTAAATAGAAATGCCAGAGCCCCATCAATTAACCATATAAAATACTTTTTAAAGTATCATTATATAATAAACTTCTATAATTGAAACAAGAACCTGAATACAGAACAATGGGGAGTACTAATTTATACATCGTCATGCTGTCAACAGTTAACCACATGACTAATAACACATGTGGCCTGAAGCAAGAATATCTTTTTTTATGTTTGTTTCTGCTGAGTTAATCTGGGTTATTATATGTTAGTGGTTGATCCATTTAGAAAACAGGAATGTAGAAACTGTTTTGCAAACGAAAACAGAAGAACCACAACAGTTTTTATTAAGTATTCATTTTCATAACACATTTATCTTTTGCATTTTCACTGCCTCTAAAAATAAACTACCCACAATATTTGTATTGCATGATTGATACTAGTCTGTCACTTATGCCATATGGTTTTACCAAGTAACTTCAGACAGAAAAGTTATGTATTGCTTATTTTGAAATACAATCTTTAATAATCAACTCCATGAAGATAGCTTTCTATTGCTGATCATGCTGCAGTAAAATTCAAAAAGAGGGCATGAAAGATGTTGAAAGGGCATATCAGCTGATAGTCATGAGATTTAACAGCAGAGTGCTTTCTAACTTTACCTTTACATTGCTTAAATTATTTTTTCAAGTGACTTTACTTATTAGGATTATTAAATTCTTTTATCTTGAGCTATTTGTTGCTCGACTTAGTAAAAAAAGCACTGACATACCAAATCCACCCTTGTGAGTGCAAGCTACCAGTCATCAGTCTGGTGCATCTACTATGATATACACCAATTTGACACACAGCACCTATATTTACTAAAACATTTTAACCAGTGTCTTAACTTCACCAATGTTGAAAACTCCGGTTTATATGATACATGGAGGGGGGGAGGAGGTATATATATTTTCCTTGTATTTAAATTAGTGACCTTTTGGCAAATGCCAGATTTCACTTGCCTGAGTGATAGCAATAGGGTTGCATACTTTAGTGGCATCTGCTACCCAATGACCTGGGCACACAATGTGCATCTTCCACCTAAACTAGGATTCTTCCAGCAGCCAAGTAAATTAAGCATCAACTTTTAACATTTCAAAACTCTATAGTGTTTGTTCTCACAGCAGCCAATCAACCAGAAATGCATACACCGAGTCCAAAACATTTTTTTTCTTTTATGGATTTTTCAAATTTATCTTCTGGGACTTACATGTGAGTAGATGCCACATGTTTCCTTACAGTCACTGTATTTCATTCATTCATGTTTACAGACAATGTTTTATCAAACTTTAAAACACTCTGATAAAAAAACAACAAACAAAAACAACCAAACATCAAAAATCACAGTAGACCTTGAATTAATAATAAATGAAACTGGAAAACTAACAATAAACAATTGCCATTCATAGAGGGCACCTGAAAAAGTTTTGGCCCAATATCTTATCATTTGTATGCTTCACTTAGTTGGTTATTTGCTTAAGTATGCAAATAGTACAGCAAATGGTGAAGGAGTAGAAGATGCTGGTGTAGCTACACAGACTGATTTGGATCACTGGCAAATGTGGACTTATCTAAACCTTATGCATTTTAACACTGGTGAATGCAAGATGATCATTCCAGAAACAAATAATGTACATCACACAAATCACTCTGAAAGAGAATTTAAATCATGTACAGCTTTTAAATCATGTTCTCCTGGAATTACTAGGTAGCTAGGAGTGCTAATGCAATACACAAATATGTTGGGAGAAGAAAAATGCTGAATACCCAATAGGATTTAGTTTGTACATACTACTATGCAAATTATTTCTAGACTGGAATTCACTCTCCAAAGAAAAGCTAACAAAACTCGCAAAAGGTTCAAGAAGTCTGAAATATATGCATTATCATGACAGGCTTTTAAAAGTTTGATCTTCATTTACAAAATAAAAGGTGACTTAAAAGTGACTTGTTCCTGTTTAATTGAATAAAAAAGGATTTCTAACAGAAGGAATTTTACTGTATCAGGAAAAACATGTAAGAAGGTATAACTGCTGGGAACTGGAGTCAGGAAAACTGATGGGAAATAAGACACATTTTCCTCTGACTGTGGAAAGTGAATCCTTTGGAACACTTTGTCAACAGATGTAATAGATTAACGCTCATTTGGTAGCTTTTACATGAAGAGTTGATGCCTTCCCATAAGATACTCACTCTTACAGGGTTTTAAATAGTGACTGCTGGGCAGATTGCATGGTCTCCATTACTCCACAGTGCAGATCAGATGGTCATAGCCATCTCCCCAGACCCAAAATTACTGAAATGCTAATAAGTACACTGAGAAGCATTTGGAAAATGGGGATGTAGAAGAGAGAGGAGACACTGATGCTTGGGAGCAGGCCAAAAGCTTAACGAGCCACTGAGAACCATCATGAGCACATGTCAGTCCCATATTTCTACTGGGGTTAGTCTGGGAGAGACACTGAGGTTTGTTTAGGAACTGTTTGTTCTAGGTAAATTGTTTACAGGATCTTGTTAGAAGTACTTAGAAAAACCCTTCATTGGTTAAGCTCTGAGTACTCCCATCTTCATCTGGCCTTTCTTAAGGTATTACTTATACCTGGCCTCTTGACTACCCTTGTAACCAGACCAGGATTTATCAAACAGAGGACAGTGAAAAAACTCTGACCATTAATGGGAGTTCAGGTTTGTGGGCAGTAGTAGATTTTGTATTTGTATTTAGCTGTTGTTGCTAAATATTAAGAATATAACAGAAATATATATGTTATTGTACATTATATATAAAAGACAATAATATATGTATGTAAAAACACAAACCATTACATATTAAGAATAAAAAGCTTTCTGCAATTTCCAGACTTCTGGAGAATAAGTAGTCTATTTGCTTTTGTTAACTCCCCACATTGCTTTCACCCACACTTCAGTCTCTGCTTGGTCACCTACTATGTACCATAATTTCCTGTCATTTAAACCACTCAGTCACATTTTCATCTTCAGGGCTCCCTCTGAATAGCCTTAAAGTATCAGCAAGATGGTGAACAGCTGATACCCTCCTCTTATGTCAATGAATGTCTCTAGCTGTTTTTGTTTGTTTGTTTTGGGTGGTGTTGTTTGTTTTTGTTTGTTTGTTTTAAACTTCTCACGTTTCTTGTAAGGTATTTCTTGTTGTCCTTCATATTCCAAGCATTAAATGTTGAACTCCACAGTGTCTAAACCTAAAATACTTAAAAATCCTACCTGGAGCCCTCATCATAGTTAAGCTTTCAAATACTTTTGGACAATCTTATCCAGAGTATTTTTATCTGCATTTGTGTATGAATCATCACAGAAAAATGTGAAAACTAATACGGAAACTTTCTCCTGATAGTGCTTCTATAAAACCTTACCTGAAATTTTATGGTTTATATACACTCCAACATTTTCAGCAAGAGCAAGACTGGCTGGGGAGGCTACAACTCTTACCCTGATTTCCTGTACCAGCTGCCACATGAGAACCTCATCCATTTAAAGTCAGCTAAAAGACTGCTTGAATGAATACAAGTTCATTAAGAATAAAGTTAAGAAAACAGTAATGGAGCTGTCAGAAAAAAAATCTTACAGTATAATTCAGTTACAGCAGATTGCTGCAACAAATCTCTCACATGACGGTTTGGAGAAATGGTGGAACAATGCAAATAACTGCTATTTATAATCCCATAACCAATGTCAGCCATTTACCATAGAGCTAAAAATGCTCCATAAACTAAAATTTAGAAGTGAAGCAGATTTTCATAAATAACTACATTTTGATATAAGATAGAAAGCCCAATTTTGCAAGATCTCAGTAAATGAATAGTGTTGTGCAGAAATTACTATATGAATAATCGGTTTCCTTTGTACAAAAATCAGTTTTAACTCACCATATGATCCAGGTTGACTAACTTTTACTGCTAAAGGCTGGATGTAAAAATCAAGGTAGAACTAATGCTACCATATTTAAATACCTGAATTTTAAGTGACTATGACTAGAAATACCTTTTTTTTTTTCATTAATTTGTCAGAATACTCCAGATAAAGAAGTGTTTCAGTCCCACCCATCAGGGTTCCTCAAAGGAGTTGGAAGAAATTATAGTATATACTTCATATATAAAGCATGATCACAATGTCTCTTCTCCGGAGAGTAAAATTGTTAAAGGTAAATGTAAACGTGGTTTTTCTTCAGCACAATGAACCCTTAAGATAGCTTTCTAGTCAGATGAGTAATGACTGATTAGACTTGATTCAGGAACTAAATTCCAAATAAAATCCTCCCTCTCTCCTTAAGCTAGAATTTGAAATACATGTGATAGAAAGTTCTATAAAATTGTGTATTAAGTAAAAATATATTCAATTTTTCTTTGGAAGAGGCTGTAATTCTGAGAAAATGGGGGAAAATGAGCAAAGTGTCAGACTGACCAATTTCTTTGAACAAAACAGTCTCCATAGATAGGCAGGAATTTCCTTGTACATGGAATGAAAGTAACATCAAAGGGAAGCACAACTAGAAAGGATAAAAGCAAGGGGGATACTTAACTCAAATTGAAAGTCAGAAGGACTCAGACTTCAGTCACCTCTAAACCTTGGAAAAACACTGCACCAGTATATTTAAACTCCTGAAGAAATTTTAGCACAAGGCTTGTGAAACCTTCCTGCTTCTTCACCTGCATTAACAAAGGCAGTCTAATATTTTGACTCCTGAAGGTACCTCTCTCTACTGCAGGTAGTCGCACTAGTTGAGGACACTTGTTAATATCATGTTCATATATTGATAAAGAACTTGGTTTTGTGATTATAATACAACTGTAACAAAGATCAAATTGAGAAAAAAACATAGTGTTTCCTTCAAAATAATTAAAACAACTCGTACCTAGATGAGTTGCAAAATTAAAAGTTTTGCCCCATAACGTACAGGTATTTGTTACATAAATTTAGCAGTACCTGCATTGCAAGGATATTCTTTTCCTTTGCATGTGTGCTTTTTTTTGTTAGATTTTAATGCAATTTCTGCCACCTAGATAAGACCACCTTACGTTCTATTGCTCTCCCCTGTGGCTGGAAAGAATTGCATTAATGGACCTTTCACTCCAGTGCCAAAAGTTTTAAGAACCTACCTTTTAAGTTTGTAAGGCTGTAAGTCATCTAGGGCATACAAGTAAAAATACTGCTAAGGAAGGACATTTAAGTTGTTAGTATGTTGTCAAATTATGACACATTATCAACAGGTGGGACATCTCAACATGGGTATCAGCATGAATATCAGCAGGAAGAGAAACATGGGGAACTGTTGCAGCATAGATAATAAGATGTTGGACTGCTCTGCTACTGTGTCTATTGATGATCAGCTAGTTAATCTTGCATAAGGTGATTGCAAAATCTTGCATCACACGAAGTGATACTAAATAGGAGGCAGGACCAAAGATCATATGAGACAAGAACACATCTGGGGTTAACTGATGTTATAACAGATGACCACGTCCAACTAGCTTGTTGTTACCCTGCCAGCCCTCAATACAGCACTAGTGCAGTTTCAAACCAAGGAATATGTTCTGCTTCGGGCTGGTTCACACCACATCAGAGCTAATTCACTTAAGTCTCATTTTCTGAAATGAACACCTGCAGTTTCCTCTGATTTCAGTTGGTGTAGAGGGCACTCAGTGCTTCTGGAAACCAAGCATTATGTATGAGAAGACATGCTCTGAAAAAGCATATGCTCCACAAAGCCCAAAATTACACCAATTACACAAGTCATGTGAGTTTCATTCAGGGCAGAGTTTGAAGTTTGCAGGTTTATAGAGAGATGTTTAAGTATCTCCAGAAACAACACAACAGGAACAGTGATGAGGAAATAAAAATGCCACCCTCACCACTGTGAGTCTTGCAGTATTTCAGTCATCCAAACAAAATGGGTCATGCTCACCCTCTCCATGCTGTCTGCAGGCAAAGAAAAGAACTGCAGCAGTTTCAACAGGACAAACCATTTTACTTTTGAACAAGGTGATTTCACACAAGGGATGGATTTCTGAACTGTATCTCAGAAGTGTTACTGTCATCTTACAAAAAAAAAAAACCAGAAATCAGAGGAGGGAACTGCATTGCTACTGACACAGAAAAAACAGACTCATGACTCTGAAAGCACATTGCTTTAGTGGTTTCGCAGGAAAAAATTTTTTTATTTAATTAGATTTTGCCTAAAATGCACAGAAATATAGATTAAATATAAACACACTGCTCGAGGTAAAAACAATAGTAACTAGTATTGATTAGCCCACTGATTAATTTTAATTAAAGTGCTCTATTCTGTGAATGCTTCAAGAGCTAGGTCTCTGTGCACACATTGTAGGGATACTGCACGCATCTTAGGTCTGCAACTGTCAGCCAAATGTAGGAACGTTTCCATTTATCTGGAACACAATCATTTTACATGCATTAGGGATTTCTTAGGGATGTAGGCATTACAGTGTTCTTGGTATGTGAGGTGATTTTTTTTAAACAACACACACCATTATGAAGGGAGAATTATCAAAGCCAAAACTAACTCTTACATGATAAATTCTGTCAGGTTGCACCATTTTCTAGAGTCCACTTTCTTCATCATCTCTTCAAAGGATTTTCCACAGGCAGGCAACTTTTCTAACATGAGAGATTCATTGCAGAGATTAGTCTGTTGACATGCACCTAGGTAAAAAAAAAAATAAATCAGAAAGCACCTTAAATCTCAAATGTTTAAACAGAAGCAGCATGAACATATCACTCAAACTCCTTCACATAATTCTGCTTGCCACTTATGTAGCTGTAAACCTAACATTCAATTTTCTAAACAATTTTAGAAAATAGATAAAATACACCTTTACATAAATATATTACAAATTTAACTTAGTATAAAATACTATAGGTTACTATAGTGTCATCTTTTAGACCCAGCATAGAGGAACCTACATAGTCACTCCCCTTCCCATACTCTCCCTTCCCATACTCTCCCTTCCCATACTCTCCTTCAGTGTAGAAAGCACTTGTCAATCTTAGAGATAAATCCCATTCAACTACCTGTAACACTGTACATGTAATTCAACATCAGAAACATTTTTATATCTTATCAGCTAAAGAGCTTAAATTCCTACCGTCAAAACTAGCTTTTTCTTTAATATATCAACTGAAGGAATTATTTGCTATTATCAGATGTTGACATTACAGCATTAACCAAACAGTTAACCTTGACTTGAACAAGCCTGTATCTTCTGCAATCTGTAAGGGCAACTCCACAATATTTACAGTCTAAGGTTTTTTTCTCATCCAGCCCATGCCTGCATTGGAATACAGATGTAGTATTTTCATATTCCTTATAAAAATTAAAATTCTGAAAAAAAATCTGTTCAGACTAGCTAAAAGCATTTGCTTTTGACAAGAAGGGAACATTTTGTTTTGATTAAGTGGTTAAACATGTCTTGCCTTTCCTTTATAATTCCCACTATTTTGATTATTCTGTATACAAAATGCATACATTTTATAGAACATTTAAAATTACCTGTAAGCACAGGTATGTCAACCTATTTAATACAACTGCCTAAATTTAATTAGTAAAAAAAAAAAAAAAAGGTGCGATTTCTTCTCTTTACAGCAGCACAGACTAAGAGGATTTACCTGAACAGAAAGCACAAGCCTAACAAACCCTCCTGAGATCCTGGGAGGAACAGCTTTTTTTTTTTTTAAGAATAAAGCCAAGAACAGACTATTTTGTCCTTCTTTAATCATAGAAGAAGGATGTTTAAGTAGATTCAGGTCTTGCACCTTTTCCTCTGAATCTACATTTTCACCGAGACATAATTTACAGCAGGGAGAGGAGATATTTCTTTTCTTTCTATGAGTTACATTGAGAACAGGATCCCAACATTGCTGAAAAGAGTTGGTGGTTCTAATTGTGTGGTGACAGCCAAACATCCTGCCAGGTGAAGTGAAGTCAAAGGCATGCACAGCCTCTGCTTGATAACAAGTCAGTCTCACCCCCAAAAGAGATGGCTCCTTCAGAACCTGGGCAGGAGCATCCATCTACCTATCAACCATGTGCCAAACAAGAGACAGCCATCACATCTAACCAAAGAAATACTTTGCTTTCATATACAGATCATGCTGCACCTGAGCGCCTAAGACTACTATTTTACATAGAACACAAACCTCTCCATGGGTAGAGCTGACTCACTGGGACCTGGCCTTACCTGCTTTGTCATGTATGATTGTCAGAGGTCTTAGAACTGACAGTAAGACTTTATCCAGGTCAGAAAAAAAGTCAGAACTATAATTACTCACCAGTGATAGGAATGGTTACAAAAGTTACAAAAAAATGGGGCAGTGTAATTTTGTCTTTGGAAAGTTAGCATGGTAGCATGGGCCCTGCCCAAATAAATATTCCCACCAATTCATGTGGCAGCTGCAGCAGTTTTAAGTTATAGACGCCACAGTTTGATCTGTAAATGAACACTAAAGCTGGGCAGAATTCAAAGCCAGAAATGAAAACTTTATAGCTGGCAACTTAAATCTTGCATTGATGCTTTGACAAAAGTTAAACAAAGCTGCCTTCCCTGGCAGGGTATTCTAAACAGCCACCTATCACTTGATTTGTAACCCTGTAAATCCAACAGAAGTTTCTTCTCCATTACATTGCATGTGTTAAAAATTTACTAGAGCACCAACAGAGCATTTAAACGTACTTTCTATGGCCTTAGTGCTTTTTGGTGGCTCTCTTTGGAACTTCAGTATTTTGCAGTTAGAGAAAGTTCTCAGAATCAGAACAATCTGACAAAACAAGTTTCTGTCTAAATTCCCTGGCCAAAGGGGTTCAAAATTGTGCATAATTTTACAGTTTTATCATTACTAATGAGACTGACCTTTACAAAACACCAAAACACTCTCCATTCATACAGATGATGGACAAGCCTAATTGTAAAAAAAAAAAAAAGCATCATGGTTGACTAATTGAAATGAGATGAAAGCACTTTTCAAATGGCTGCCATTAACAAAACATAAAGAGAAGTTTGAATCTTAGAAGTAATGCTCACCTGCAAATCCAAGCGTCATTAGACCATTAACTAGGGTGGGGTGGGGGGGAAAAAAAAAAAAAGATGAGTTAGATACCTCCATACAATTACACAAAAGAATTAGTGGAGATAAAAAGTAAACTTTAACATAGGTTTCAACAGACTACTCAAAATGTTCATACAAACATTGATTTCTACTTTATTAAGAGTGTGGCAAAATGGAAAAGTGAATATTTAGAGAACCTTATGTTTTTAAACTCCTTTTTATCTATTCTTTAAATGGCTGAGTCATGCAGACTTGCTATGGATCTGTCCACACCACCTCTTTCCCCAGAGCTTTCAACATTAAGGGTTAGGGACAGGGAGATTTTTACTTTAAGCTTCTTGAGGGTGAAAAAGTTGAAGATAACACAGCTGCTCAAAATGTAAATGAACTGCACTTTCTAAAGTGTAGAGTAAAACAACAACAAAAAAATCCTTTTGCCATTAAAATTAAGCAAGCACAGAATCATTACTAAGCAGGTACTCTATTAATGCTGTGTTTCATGGTCTCCACCTTGCACACAATGAAGGCATACATTTTGGAAAACATTACATTCAAAGCCCATAAGCTTCTCGTGTACGCTATGCTAACACAGGTATGGCAGAACAGCAGTTAAGTGGAAACACAGACTATGCCAACAGCAGGAGCCTTCAATCAGTGATCTGCAGTACAGCCAGATGAATTACACTAACAGAAGCCCACTGTGTTCACACAGCTCCAGCCATGCTTAGGATTTTGCAAATATAGCTAAGAGGGATGTTGTTTCAATTATTTTTTATGCCTCACTGAAAAACAAATTATTGACAAATCTTCATAGCATCAACCTTGCATCAGAAATTATTTTCACACAGAGGAGTGTCCCATGCTCCTTGTTTATTTATACCTTACACATCACTGCAGTAAAATGAAACAGATAATATGTAGCAGAACATTAGTCCTAATCATATTGATATGTGCATTTATCAAGATATACCAATCTCTGACTTAACTGCAAATTGTCGTGTACATATGACTGAGAATTTAGATCCTTCTATGGAACATATTTTTCTTCCAGGCAAGCACTAATCTCTGTCCTAGTTACTAATGAGACAGAACATACTGAAACTGAAAAGTGTCCCACGTATCAAAAAATTCTGTTGCATACAAACTCACAAACTGGCAACTTTGATGGCAACATCTCTTTCACTAATTTTAATTTTCTTTTTTTTCCACTTTTTTCCACTAGTAAATATACCTTGCATCCCTGGGTAGGTTTTCTTTAATCCTCACTTGAAAATGTGCCTTATCAACTGCAGAAAACCAAAGAATGAATCAAAAGCACACACTTTAAGGAAGTCAAACCCACCCATTCTGAGAGAACAGACTGGATGTGTATAGGTGCCCTAGATGTTCCCCTTGAGGGCCACAGACTGCACCTCCAATTCTAATTCTATCAATTCTTATCATTGATCTCTAGATTCCACCTCGTTATTGCTGCAACAATCTTCACAAGACCATGGTGAGGCAAACAAAACAGGATTTACAAAGAGAGAACTGGTCAGAGGAAACCATGCATCCATGTTTTACAGACAGAAGATTGACTACAACAGTATCAGGCAGGGAAGCTGTCATAAACCAAGTACTGAATAAAGGCTCACAGGTTTGTGCTCACAAATCCCCCTGCTCACAGGAAAATACACTTTTTCCATTTTCTTATCCACTTATAACAAAGCAACACAGGATGTTGTGCACCAAACTTCAACCAAAAGAGTTCAGATACCTTCAGAGAAGTATAAACCAACAATCCAGACCACCATGTACTATGATGCCCACTCCTCTTTGCTTTCTTTGCTCCCAGATATTCAACTCATAACAAAGATTTAATCAGGAGACTACAGCTTGTTGGCCATGAGACTTTACACAAAAAAGAAAAGAAAGGATAAACAAAACACTATGAAGTCATATAAAACATAAAAATCAACATAAACCAAAGTTTTTATTAACTACCTACTTCAAAATCTTACATATATAAAAAAGGAAAATCTGATCCTAGATGTATACTGCAGCCTTTTACTATCTACACTCTACTCTCCTTCTGTAAACAGACATTCTTCTGACATTAGAAAGGGAATTCAGAATGGAATTTACAGTGATATGTAAATTCACTATTGGGATACATGAGAGGATAAGGGTCCTATATTTTTTATAGAAACTTATGTTTCAGAAATATTTATCTATTTCACATAAATGTTTATTTTTTCTGCTATACTTCTATTATTCACAGATAGCTTTTTTCCAGAGGCTTAAAAGTAGCACTGAAACTCTTTGTATTGCAACTACTTCATAAATCTGAAGCAGCATATGAATTGCTGTATGTTCTTCCTAGTGCACATTCCTCCAAACAATTTGTAAGAATAATTTTGAAAACCTTGTGTAATTATATATGAGGAAAATGTTATAACATTTTCCCTTATCTGAACATTTCTTCAGGATGCTACAATTAACGCCAAGATAGTGATATTCTTGAGCAGCTCCAATACTTTCTCAGAACACAGACATCAAAAATTCCTATTTTACCTCATAGCTGTATGCAGTTTCTCACCAGCAATTAAAGCAGTGTTATGCTATGTACATGCTTCAAAATTTGTGATTTCTGATTCAAAATAATCTTTTTTTTTTCTGACAAAGTTATGATTGATAAAACAGAAACATATCATGTTTAAGTTAAATCTCATATCAGGACCCTACTTGTATACCACATTTTAAAACCAATGCTGCTGATCACCATTCATCTAAACTTTAACTACATGTTAGGACATCAGACCTACACTAGAAGTTATGCACTAAACAAACACCTGCCACTCTGCAGAATGTAAAGTTTTATTGATACCAGTACATAACTGTGCAAGAAGTGCTCCAACATACAGTTCATGAAAACAAAACCACAGTTTGAAATGACAACTGCTGCTCTGCAGTCATGCACCTATTATTTGTTGGGAACACAGGGGAGAGATTAATAATTTATTATATTAATAGACTATAACTAATAGTCTTAATAGATTTTTTTTATATATATAATTTTATCATATTGATCAAATCTCATTACCCACATTTCTTTTATAAATCTGATTTTAAATACTTAATCTTACAAAAGTGTATCAAATCAATATTTCTCCAGGTATTTAAATGTTAAAGTTAACTGTTGCATAGGTGCTATTAAAGATCATGTTAAATTCACCAACCTTTCATGTAAACCCATTACACGTTTTCTGTCAGGAATGCACAAACACTTCAGGATATCTAATGCATAAGAAACTCCAGTGCAAATAACTTCACCTATGCCCTCACACAATGTCAAGAGGCATACTACTGCATCAGAAAAAGAACGGTTACAGTTGGGGTAGGGTTTCATTACTATCTGTCTTCCTATAGATTTATGAGCTCAAGAGCCTCATTTCACTAGGGTCTGTATGAATACAGAAAGAAAAGATGAGCTAACACAGGTGTCATGCAGCTGCCTTCCAAAGACCTTTAAAAGTCATCTATAGGGGGAAAGTCAAATTCATGTAGCAAAGACACCTCAGACTCTGAAGAGGCTGAGTAATCCTGAAACTTGATGAGAAAGCCCACAAAGGTTTGAACCCTCCTGCTTTGAGTAATGGCACTGTAAAACAAAACAGTTTCTTCAAATATATTCCAACAAACCCACTTTTTTTCCCCCCTGCATAGTCTCCATACCTAGCTTCAACCTAGTAAGAGCTTAAAGGAGTTTGAAGAGACACCTCTCTTCCAGTTTTGCATCGCATTAGGGCACACAGTTTTGTATCACCAGGCTGAGCACAGTACTGGCAGAAGAGGCAGAGACAAGACCTAGTTCAGTTATAACCATGGAGCTGGAAGTGCAGAAGCTGGTCCTGACAGCAAGAGAAACAGGTGAAAGAATTTATTTCTGCCCTTTCAGCTAAAAGCCAATGTTTGCTATGCCACCTGTTGAGAGAAAAGTGGATGATCCATAGCTAGTATAGAAGAGCACTCACGGAGTTTTGACTATTTCCATCCACTGAGGAACCGACTGACATACACTGACTTACCAGACATGATAATCACATTACCCAAACAAATTTTGCTTAACACCTGCAGGTGCCACTGCCTGCAACTCAGAGAGAAGAGTCAACGTGAATAGGTTCTTACAGAGCTATGGAAGCTTGAAGCAATGTACTTCTCAACAGCCACAGAAGACAGACACCTTGCTCAAGTGCCGTAGGGAGCTGGCTGGCCCTCTCCCGGCTGCAGCCTGTGCTTAACCATCTAAGCTTTTATCCTTACTGCCTGCCCTTACAGGCCAACTCCGTACCCTCAAAAACTGCAACTCCAGCTTATTTTTTAAATGATAAATTGTTTCTGTGAGCCCAGTTCTTATTCCAGATAATCATTCCAGGATGTTAAATCCCCCACAGAGATAACAAAGTGATAATTTAGTAAGAAATTGATATATAGATGGGCAAAGCATAAACTTCTGAAAAACACTCAGGAAAAAAAATAAATTGATGGTAACTGGTGATGAGCTGGGGTGACTCCAGTGCCATCCACTCAGGCAGGCAGAGTCACGGGTGGGAAACAGGCTCCATCAACAGCTTCAGCATGGCAGGGGATGAACTAGGGAGTGCAAAGAGCAGCTTCAGGCAATATAGGCAGAGACAGGATGAAATACAAGGTGACCTAGCACATAGGTCCAGAGCACATACATGAAATCAGACAGCAAACCAGAACTACTTATTTTGTAGCTCAGGGCATGATGGGGGGACCCAGGCCTGTATCTGGGGGCAAAGGGGTACCTACTGAACTGTTCAGGACAGTGCTAATGCACAGAGTCTCCACAGCATGTCAGCAAGAGGCCAGCAAAACACAGTCTTCCACCTAGGCTTAATGAACATAATTTAAAAAAAATGGTCCCACTGGATACCTCTACCTGCTGCACAGTAAAATGCATGAATACATTTATGGGGAAAATGAAACATAGCTTCCCAGGCAGCCCACCCCCAAAGAGAAAGCTAACATGAATGACCATAGTGTTCCAAGTCTAGGAGGCTGTTGCAAAAGTACAGAAAAGAAAAATAATACTATTGGTACAAAAACTAAAGCTCCACCTGCCCATCTTTAAACAACACTCACTATAATATATATGGCTCAAAAGGTCATCTTTTGGTCTCAGCTACTAAATGTCCCTTCAACAATTTTCTTTAGATTGGATATTGGGAAAAATTTATTCACAGAAAGAGTTGTGAAGCACTGGAACAGGCTGCCTAGGGAGGTGGTGGAGTCACCATCCCTGGAGGTATCTAGAAGACATATAAATGAGCTGCTTAGTTTAGACATGGTTTAGTGGTGACCTGGTAGAGCTGGTTAACAGTTTGACTTGACGATCTTAAAGGTCTCTTCCAACCAACATGGTTTTATGATTCTTTATAAGAGGAATGAGACAGGGAGGTAGGGACAGGGACAGGACCCAAGAATATCATCACAGAGTGTGAAAGCAGCAGAGGAAATGAGGCAACTGAAGTTCACGGAGACAGGCAGTGACAGGAACCCAACACAAAGGAAGGATGCCAGGCATAAACAGAAGCTTGCAAAAAATACAGTACTTGAAAGAAGTGTTACACTTGCATTTAAAATTGGCCCAGAAAAAAAACACACGTCTAAGCACATGGAGAGGCAGAAGCAGTGTAAATCAACTCTGTTGGCAGAGTAGGTCAATCCATCTGTATGTCCAATAAGTAACAAAGAAGTCAGCTTTGCATTTTCCTCTAGTTTGATGCCAAATCCTTTTTAATACTCTTTTTGTTTTTCTCTCCTCATGTCATCTATAGGGAATATATATTTATTAGTCATGGAAATGTAATATTCAAAACAAAAAGTGACAGTCAGTGTTGTACTTTATCACAGTTTGAGGTGCTATGTTATTTCTTTTAAAGAGGAAAAGTAATTTCTGACAGTCAACAATTTTGGACATTAGAGTCTTCCTCCTGCAGAGCAAGAAAAGCATGAAAGGAAGCAATTTAAGCTTATTCATTTCATCAGTGCAAATCAACAGGGAACATTACTGAGGACATTAACTGTTCAGCCTCACGTTGGTTCAGAGTTCCCCGGTTTTCCAGTGACTGCAAAGAAATATGACAATTACTTCGAACTCGTATTTCACTTAGGAATTTTTCAGAGCAGGAATACAAATGATTGTCCTTTACATTCCTTTGTTAAAGTTCTTAAATCACTGCTGGCAGCATACAAATAACACTTCACCGTTTCTGAGCAGCCTATGTCTATTTCCAGGGGTGTTGGATGGATTCTCTGCTACTTTACTTGAAACTAGAATGTTTTGTTTAAATAAACATATAAACAGTAGGTTTTATTTTAAGTATTTATTATATATTATTTATTAAATATTTAAATTCACCATACCAGTTCAATGACATACTTAGGGAGCAGATGGCTTAGCAACTGACCAAATGCCAAGATCTGCACTGTAATAGAAGCTAGTATAACAACCTGAAATGTCACGTTTTCTTCACCTCTTTTTTGTCCTTTGAGGTTTTTTTGATGAAGCACTGTGTAACTGAAATATAAAGTGGTATTTTTTTTTTTTTTTACAGCCACTGACTTTCAGACAGTGGATGAACTAAGTATTCCAGCAGCAGAATCAATTTCTTGAAGTAAACTCTCTTCATATTCTTTAAGCAGAGTGGTATAGACCAAGGTACTCCTTGATGGAAATCCCAATTCACACTTTCAGAGAGTAAAACTGAAGAAAAATAAGGGGCGCACCTTTGTTTCTAGAGCAGAAACAAATGACTTGCATTAGCAACTGTTTAAAGATGACACTCAACAATTCAGGGACCATGATTTGATTTAAGGTAGCTGGAAGGTACTTCCAGAGGTCTATGCTCCTCAGGAGGTGCTACAGACAGCAGAGAAGTGAATCATCTTTCCTAATAAACCCAAACCATCCCCAGGATGTTAGGAAAAGCCTGTATTTAGGATGTATCTACAGGCCTTCCAAAACTTTTGTACTCATCATCATCATCTAACTTCTGCCTGTGAGATCCAGGCCTTGGGATACAGTCATTGTCACACAGATGCATAGTCTCTAAACCAAACAGATAGATCATAGCTCTTAATTTATGGTTACAGACAAATACATGTCTAGCACAAGGAAGTGAACATCTTTAACATCTTTTTCTCACCATCTAAATTGCACTTCATCAGGTTCATTATAGCCTAGTGATATATCCACTGCAATCTCCATTTTACCTCAACTATGGAAATAATGACAAAACTAGTAAGAAATTTGTCTAAGGTCACAAGCAAAACCCATCATCCCACTGAATACAGTGGGACCCTAGTAGTGATCCTGCATCAAAGCAACTGAGGAACATGATGAACTCTCTCTGTGTAAAAGATAATTGTGAAATGCATCTGCTACGTAACTCATGAGAAAAGTACATTAAAAAAAAATGAGGTGGCATAGCTCAGATTTATTCCCACTGAAGTCCAGACAGGTTGCAATTAGTGTGGAGACACACACCCCCAGCCTGCATGTGACCTGGGATAGTCACCAAAGTTGGTCTTCCACATCTAGGACCTCAGTCTGACACTTTACCACCTCATCACCTGAAAGCATATATTTGATAAAGTGGGTGCTCATTATTGTAACCCAGTTGCTTGTCATTAATGGAAAAAGCACAAAAGAAAATGTGATATGAGGTTTCCCTGTGAAAAAGGAAACAAAGTCATCACAACACTGACTTTATATCTATCCACCTGTGAATTAATGTAAAAAACAGTCCTTCGGGGCAAATAAGAACTCTGATCTGCTCCTCTGGAGTAGCCAAGAAACTTTTTTTTCCCTTTACAAAAAAAAAAAAACCCAAGACAAAACTTACACACAAACACACAACCCACCACTTAGGAAGGGGAAATGACTCATGAAGTTTTCACAGATGAGGGTCGTGGCACACTCCCTCTTGAGGAAGTGTTTAAAATTATAGAATACATGAAGGCATTAAAAGTTTCTTTTTCCCTTGACAGGCAAGAACATTTAAATCAAGTTACTTCCATCATAGAAGTTCTGGGAAAATGTGGGGGTTTTTGTTGATTTGTTGGGGGGGGCATAGGTTGGGGTTGGGTTTTTTTTTTTTTGTTTTGGGGTTTTTGGTTGTTTTGATTATTTTTTTTTTTTTTTGGGGGGGGGGGGGCCGTTTTTT
>JANIJG010012181.1:0-22347 GCA_024611175.1 Megaceryle torquata
ACACGCTGGAGGGAAGGGATGCCATCCAGAGGGACCTTGACAGGCTGGAGAGGTGTGCCCATGCCAACCTCATGAAGTTCAACAAGACCAAGTGCAAGGTCCTCCATCTGGGTCAGGGCAATCGCAAGCACCGCAAATAGGCTTGAGAGCAGCCCCGAAGAAAAGGACTTGGAGGTGCTGGTGGACGGGAAACTCAACATGAGCCAGCAGTGTGCACTTGCAGCCCAGAAAGCAAATCATATCCTGGGCCGCATCAAGAGAATCATGGCCAGCATGTCAAAGGGAGGTGACTCTCCCCCTCTACTCCACTCTTGTGAGACCCCACCTGGAGTACTGTGTCCAGTTCTGGAGCCCCTATTACAAGAAAGATATGGACGTGCTGGAACGTGTCCAGAGAAGGGCCACAGGGATGACCAGAGGGCTGGAGCACCTCTCCTGTGAGGACAGACTGAGAGAGTTGGGGTTGTTCAGTCTGGAGGAAAGAAGGCTCTGAGGAGACCTTCTTGTGGCCTTCCAGTATCTTAAGGGGGCCTATAAGAAAGCTGGGGAGGGGCTTTTTAGGATGTCAGGTAGTGGTAGGACTGGAGGGAATGGATTAAAACTAGACACAGGTCGATTCAGATTGGACATTAGGAAGAAATTCTTCACAAGGGTGGTGAGACACAGGAACAGGTTGCCCAGAAAGGTGATGGAAGCCCCCTCTCTGGAAGTTTCTAAGGCCAGGCTGGATGGGGCTCTGAGCAACCTGATCTAATGGGAGATGTTCCTGCCCATGGCAGGGGGGTTGGAACGAGATGATTTTTTAAGGTCCCTTCCAACCCTGACAATTCTGTGATTCTATTATCTCATCCTTGGGAATTATACCAGCTGTACCAAATACTGGCATCTCTATAAAAGCTCACCCATTATAATTCTATTTGAGGAACTGTCCTGCTTTGATAAAGACGAAGATTTGGTAATTTTCAATAGAAGTGGCAAGTTCAGTGTGAAGGTTACAGTGTGGGCTAATAAGCCAAAATACTTGTCTCTCCTCCCATCTTGGCTTTGTATTTAGTGTGTGATCTTGAACAAGATATTCAGGAATTTAAGAGTAATTCACTGATTTTGGAACCGAAAGTCTAAACACTGTGAACTTCAGCTGTGGGATAACTGGCATTGCAGGAGAAGAAAGGACAGTTGATATTGCCTTACAGTCAAGCCACAAATACTTCATTAATATAGCTACTGAAATGCCTCATACTAATACTGACAGCATTCAAGAATGTTGGTATACTCATAGCAGTTTACTCTTGATTTACAGTCTCCACATTTTCACTTCACAGTTATTCCTTTAAAACAGCCAGGAGATTATCAAGAGTATTACAGATATTTGATGTAAAAATTCCACCATTATGCATGACTGGATTCAGCACTTAATCTCTAAAATACTCAAATTACAAGAAAGTAATTCTTTACCTTTTTGTGTATCTCTTTCAGGGGAATACCAGAGTTAAACAATTATTTTTGTCTTTCTCCATGTCTTCTCTAATGCTTGTCCAACCTCTGTCATGCTTCAAGCAACAAGAGCAGAAGTTGCAAAAGGATTCTAGGTGTTATGAACAACTGTCACTATACTTAAGAATAACAATACTTAACAATAATAATGTACTACTCAGTGCCAAGAAAAATGCTCTGTAAATTTTTAGCTGTTACCTGAACTATTGCTTGGCTCTGAGTGGAACAATGTTTTGTTGAAAAAAGAAAAGTAACCACTAAATTTTTAATTACACATTCATCTCCCACATAATTTATTTTCCATTTCCTTGGTTCTTACTGAGATCAGTACTCTGAGTCATATTTCATCCCTATTCTAGCATTTGGAGCACGCGAGCTCTTCCAAGGAAGAATTCCAAAAGCTTTCTGATGTTTTGGTCCTACGTGCTCACAGGCTGCCTTTAGCCCTGCTCCCAGTGCTCTTGGACAGCTTCCCCCTGAATAGAATCAAGATTTTCAGAGAACCTGCCTTTGCCTAGGCAGCAGTCAGTGAAATCACACAGACATGCATTCTGTTGAACAAAATGTTCCAAGCATAAAAAAAAAGATAGCAATCACGCATGCTTTTTACTCAATTTCTTACTGCCTCCCCTTCTGTAAAAAATCTCAAGTTTTATAAGATAGCAAAACTTATGGAAAGATATGGAAAAGACATTACTATTATGGCATTAAACACACCACAGTGCCTGTGCACATGTATTCATGCTTTTAAAGAGAAAAGCTAAAAGTATATTTTAAGAGTTAAGGGGAAAACATTTCTAACTTTTTAGAACTAATCAAATTCCATTTCTTACACCATTCCTCCACATGCCATTTTTCTTCTTTCACCTCTTCTTTTCTTCCTTTTTCACTTCATTATAAAATCAGAACTGAGAGACATAAGCCCAAAGAACATTCCAAAGGTTCCCTGAAGCACAGAGTAAGCAAGTGGAATACACTTTTTGTCCAGACTCTGCAAGGTAAGTATTTGGATGAGGAAGTCAAGCTTTGCTCTTTGTCCCTGACAGCAAAGAGATGAAGAGGAGCGGGGAATAATCAAACACATTTATCTAGTACAATGATTTTCATGTCCTGTATGGGGAAGAAATGCAACAGGGCTTACCTGAAACTTTCTATTGCAGAGGAAAAGAAAACAGAAGACAAATAGAAATTATTTCAAAGTCTATGGAACTGAACTCAGAATTTCAGGACTGGATTTGTCTTTTTCCTTTCTTATTTCTTCTTTTTACTTCCAATATCCAATCTTACAGTCTTCCCAAAGATAAACTTGGTCTCTTACTTCTAGGACAGGGCCTTTATGAAGATTACAGGTTCTAATGTACACATGAGGATACAGTTTTTAAAGTTACCATGATTCTACTTTACCTTTTCCTGATCTCCAGGAACTGGTAGAAAAAACTCCAGGAATTGGTACAAATAACTCATTTACTTGCCCTCCAAATAGACAGATAAGTAAATTATCCTTACGAGACAAATGTACAAGGTCCAGCCTTTTTCACTCAGGCTCAAACAACTGTTGACTGACAACTGCAGCATTTAGATGCATAGACTTTTTTGTCTAAGTTCCTGTCCTCATTAGTTGTTTCATGTAAGATGCTGCTTCAAATTTGGTGATGGATTCTTAAATAAATTGACAAATCACACTGAAGTAAAAGGAGATGGTAAATGGAAGGCCTTATAATCCAATCAAAGCAAGAATTAAAGAATTGTGGAAATCTACACATAAAAGTCCTCATACTTGTCTGCAAGAAAATTGCAATGGCTTCAAAGTGGCATGTTACAGTTGATGTCCTATTGTGTGGTCTCATGTCCCATGGCAAAACTAGTTCTCCTCTTTCTTTCATCACATGGTCTGCTTTTCTGAATTCATTCCAGTGTCCTAAAAGGCCTTTCATATGTCTGTGTAATAACCCTGTCTTGGCTTATTAAACTGAAACTGCTTGGGGCCTGGTTCTAAACATAACAAACCAAAAAAGACCCCCAAAATAAAAATTCTTTTCTCACGTGCTGTCAGTAAATTTAAGGAAATGAACTGCACTCTAATAGAGGAGAATGTTCTCACTGTCATGGTTTCAAATTTGAAAAGAAGCAGAAGAGATCTATAGTACCCCCTCTACCTGGAAGAAGTGGAGAATGCAATGCAACCATAATCTCACTGAGATGATGAGCTTGCTACTACCATCACTAGCAGGGTCCTGACTCAACAACGCACAAAAGTCAGGCTTGGCTATGTGCACTGACTGCAATGTTTGAGTTCATGATTGAAAATCTTTCACATAAATCCTCTGTGGAAGTGCAACCAAGTATGGACAGATGCATGAAGTTAATATTTAAGGCAACGCTTCACTTAGTCCGTGTTTTTGTGAAAGACAATCGTAACAAAAAAAAGGGGGCAAGCTTTAGTATGTAAAACTGAATTCTACAGTAATTTCAGAACTGCATTCAAGAACAATTGTATTAAACTACTTAATGGAGTGTATTTCCCATCAGAACTCTCTCTTTCACAATATCCTCATAGCTGTCAGGGACAGGGAAAATATCTAGTGTGAAATGTAAATTACTGTCTAAGAAATAGGATTTATCTATTTAAAACCATTTATGCTACAGAAGTTAAACACAAGAGAAATGGTTCTCTCAATTGGATTTCTTCTCACAAAAAAAATATCAAATGGTATTTAATGAAACAATGGAAGGGTTATTATTAACTGTAAATAATCAATGGAAGAAAATTAAATTGTGTGGGCTCTATTTCCACTTATCGATAGAAAAAGTAAACTAGGTTGTTTATAGCAGAGCTGTATAAAATGCCAGACACAACCAGCTCTGGATGATTCATAAAATCACAAGATAAAGTTCCAGTGCTTTCACCTAATAAAATGTTGGCAACGTCTGCTGAACATTTAAGTGTCCTATCAAGATCTTTGGTACGAGACAAATCGTTCAGTATTACAATCTACTACTTTATCAGATAGACTCAGCTTGCTCTAGAATGTATGTCACTGGTAAATGTACAACTGCACTTCCTGTTGCTGATAACTACTTTATAAATTTATTTGAGATGCAGTGTATAGAAAAAGCATGCATGCAAACACACACATAAGAATGCATGTGCACAAACACACAATTTAAGTATTATTCTGTTGACACAGCTTCTGGAAAAAGGATGACAGAAGGGAGCGTGAAGATGAGCTTTTAATCAACTTGTCAATTCCTAGGCTATATTCTTTCTAGATTAAAAAATTTTCTTTCTCTCTTTTTTTCCATGTAGAAGTTTTATGGGCAAAGAAGAAAAAACTTTAAATGTGGGGTTATATTTGCATTTTTTGTTTGTTTGCTTGCTTGTTTTAAACACCTGCTCTAGATTTCTACCATTATGAAAAATGATCTTTCACCTAAAAATTTTGGGGTTATGGATTGGTTTATGGTTCCCACAACAGAGCAGTTCTTATTCTTGTCTGAATGTGGGACTGATTCAGAGGTGACTTCAGACTGACTGCATTCATCAAATATATAAAGGTGCTGCAAGCATGCAGGTAGCCCCCTCTTTGCATACATGATCAAATCTACTGCACTAACTGCTATGCTAAGACAGGCTAAACTCTTAAGACTTTCTTAGCTTGCTAGGCTTCTCACATTATAGACTGAGAAAGGTGGGCGGAGTGGGACAAAACTGTATGCACAAAATGAAACACTTAATAAAACAGAGAATGAGATTCAGGAAAGTAGGTTTATGCACTTTAACATATTTGCTTTTAGAAAAATAAAACACAAAAAGTGCACAAATAAGAGGAGGCAAGTAGTTTGCACAGCTAAGAAAATTAGCCATAGAGTATTCTACAGGTTGGAAGAGCTTTAGCATGGTAAGTAGTGTATACAGCAGTTAAAAATAATAAATAATATTTTAAGTTATAATCTAAAGTTCCATGTAATTCTGCAGAATACAAAATAATCAATTCTAGGGAAATGTGGAATTAAGTACTTGCTGGGTTTAATTTGTGAGCATCTTTAGAATAGTTAGGATTTCTGTGAGAATACTATTCTCCAAAACACTATGGATGACTGTAAACCAATTTTTGTTTTGCTTTTTAATGTTTGTAACAGAATGATACTTCTCTGCTCCTAGTAATAAAACACACTAACTCTGTATTGTGTTGGCCAAGTTTTAAGAAAGTACCTAACCCCTATGCTACATTTAAAATCTCTTGCTGACCTTCAAACTCTGCTTTGGGTAGCAGTTTTATGAAGAAAGCATGTACCTGATAAGTGCATACAACATAGTATGGCCCTAGCATGCTAAAACAACTCTTTCAACGTAGAAAAGTTGCATACTGTAAAAAAAAAAAAAAAGAAAAATTGCAGTGAGTCATTAACTCAGTAAAGTTAAAGAATTAACTATGGCACTGGACCCAAACAAGGTATACAGACATCATTTTTTCCTCCATAAAGAAGCTTGTTTTCACCTTTCTCACCTCCCATATCCACAGATTGGTATGTTTGATCAGGTTCAAAACAGAGCTTATTAAAGAAAAAAAGATTCAAGGTGACAGGCACCAGGGTGAAAAAAAAAAAAACCAACCCAACCAACCAGGAAATGTTCAGGACTTCAGGAAGGAGTGTCTCATTTCAGTTTTGGAAGTGTTTAACACTTTCCTGTTTAATGATAGAGTAGGAATTTAGATGAAGAGTGATAAGATTTCTACCTACACAATAAAGTACATCTCAGAGCTGCCAAAATCTATCAGCCCCGCTCCTTGGTTCCAAATCCACTGAAGCTTAATGTTGAACTTCTTTGTAACTTCAATAACCAGAAGCAATTCCCAATGCCACTGGCCTGAGCCATCAAAACGAGACACTTCCCACCAGACATCATGCAGCTCTGGGGCCTCTTGTCTTTTCATTCTTTTCAAGGAATGAAATTCTTAACATAAGCGATTAGACACCACTGCTGAATATTTGAGCTAACACCCAATAGAGGTAAAAGCAGTAGTTCACACCTCCCGTTGTTGTTACAAGCTCTGTGCAAACTTCTGTCTGTACCACCTACATTCAACTTCACATTTTTGAGGTTTTCTTTGCTACTAAAACAACTAAGGCCTAACTTTCATTAAAGAAACAATATCAAAGCTGAGACTGATGAGAACATCATGGAAGTCTCAAAGTTTTATTTACATGGGAACCTCTTGGCCCTTTTCAATTCCAGATATAAATCAAGCAAACGAGACAGACAGAAAGGAGTTCTCTGCAGCATTGTCTGTGCTTAAGCTCTCGTGAAAGCAAGAAGTATTTTTAGTACTAGCACCTCCACTAATAAGAAAAGCAGGGGCACTAGCAGGGCTGTATTTTTATCATGAAGTGTCCAAGAAGGCCTGGATGTTGCTGCAGAGTCAGCCAAATTTCAGCAGTGCAAAATCCAGCTGCATTCTGCAGCAGTACAGTTGCAAGGATAAAGCTTTGTAGCATCAAAGGCATCTGCAACATGCTTTAAGTAACTGTGTGCATTCCTAATTCCATTCCTGGTTGCATGCAGGTAAATTTGATGAATATGGATTAACGTTGCTACATGTTGGATGTTAATTTTAGTTGCAGCTCCAGAAAAGAGCTAACAGAGCTCAAAGCCAATGATGTAGCATATAACTACTTATTTAGTGTTAGGTCAAACTATAAACTCCCCAGCAAAGGGCAATAGGTGTTTGGGCTGGACTCTTCCCTGCTACATGTCTGGAAAGGGAACAGTACAGTAAATGTACATGTGCCCATATAATATTTTCTGCTTAGATCTGAATAGCACCAAGGAATGATGCCTGTTGATAGACAGCTGCTGTCACCTACCACTTCTCATCCACTTGCAGTGCTTTTTAAATTAGGACTGGGGGTACTTGATCCTAAATGCCATCTTTTATCTCTGCAGAAATGATCTGCCACCTTCCCAGCAAAGGCACCAGATGGGAACAAGCTGCTGCCCCAACAGAACAATTAATATAGCTTGAATTCCTCTTGAGTTCATCTGCTCTAATGAAGAACAGAACCATAAAAATTATTTTCAATAAATTTATTAACCCTTTAACAGCACAAAGCAAAGAACTGCTCTCTCTTTTAAAAAACAAGATGATTGGTGCCACAGACTTGCATGCAAGTTTGCACAGTTACTGGTTTTCATAAGATACAGTGCTGCCTGGGAATGTCTCTGGCAGAGTACCAGGAAAGAGAGATCATATAGTAAGGCTTATCAACACTGCTCATAAAGCATCTGTAAAGGGCCCACCCTTTCTAAACTGAGATAGGTATTCATATGGTACAGCTATTCTTTGTCATTTTATAAAGTGATCACTAGTTGTTTCTAGAGTAAATGAAGTAGTAGAAAATACTCAGCACTGAGCTAAACTCACACATGACAGAGGCATCCTGTTTTAACACACAGTCTGCAGAAAGCCACCTTCTGGAATGAGTTGGGAGAACAATCAAAGAGAACAGTTGCAGAATGTTATGAGAAAAAGGTGAACACGACTCACTGAATTTGGGGTGCACATATTTCTCACTGAAAATTACAGATATCTCCCAACCTGTAGAAGCCTGAAATCAAAAGTTGCAATCCTGGCTTCCAGCTCACTTTTTCTTGTCTAGCCCGCTATTTGACCCAACTGGGGTGCCATAGGCCTCCTGCTGCTCCACAGCACCAGGCACTAGAGGCAGCTGCTTTGCCTAATACCCCATCTTCCAGAAGATGCCCTTCTAAAAAGCATGATTTGCAACTTCAGATTACCATTATAGTCCCTCCCTATCTCTTAGCCCACACTTCCGCATTTCTGCCACCCACCCTCTTCCTCCCTTCTCAACACAGTCACAGAGAGGTGAAAACAGGAACAGATTTTGAGCTCCTTCACTCAGCCACAAAAATAACCAGTTCCTTTATCTATGCATGACCAAAAGCAAGCCTAAACTTCTATACATAGTTTCAAGAATCCATGGCCTTTCCAAGCTCCTCCTAGGAAAGGAGTGATATAATTTGCTACTAATGTAAGCACTCATTTCTCGGATCTGAAAGTAGATTCAAATTTACCAAGGATCCCAGTAACTAAAACAACAAAAAACGTAAAACAAAACAAATAAAACAAAACCCCTAAACCAACAAACAAGGAAAACCTTTACTGGCCCACAGTAGGCAAGCTGCATGTAACTGCTCAGTTTCACTGTGAACAACTAATTGGTATTCTTAATTTCCAGGAGATCACCTTGGAGTTGACCCTAGACAAAATCCTAGTCCTAGTATCATAATTGCTGTCAAGAATATCATGTACCTGCAAGTTCTAATTCTGTCTAACGTGAAGACTGATGTCAGCACACAATGCTAGAATGAAAGCAAGCCAAACAGCATCTGACATTATACTTTAGTTCAGAATTAAAAGAAGATAAACAGTTATACTCACCAAGTTAATCTCTAGAACATTCTGTAAACCCTTCTGAAAAAACCCAACATACTTTATGGAAGAAGTAGTCCTGAGCACATAAAATAATGTCTTTTGAATGGTTAAGAAAATAAGTCTTTAAAAGCTTTGTCTAAAATAAGTGAAAAAAAATTAGCCAAAATTTTGGAAAAGTTTTTAATTGAGCTGATAAAAACATTTTCTAGGAACCTACTTAAAGTTTTACAAGATGTTCAGCTGTATCATAAATTGTCATTAAAAAAAAAAATAAAAATCAAGTACTATAAGATCAAACCCCATGAATTTGGCAATCCTGTTTTGGATTTCCAAATGCTTCTGATTAGGAATCACTGAATTGATTGCATTCTGAAACAAATCTGCTCGGAAGAAGCCACAGCAAAAGACTCCTCTAAATCAGCAAATACTTCAAAGAGATGTTACATATTTAGCATATAAGCTCACACAGGAATATGTACTTTCAGTGCATTTTATTTGTCATAAATTCCGCTCATTCTATAGGTGCAATGAGCAATAAAAAAAACCCCAAACCAACCAACCAAAAAAAAAAGTGGCATGATTTCTCCCTTGAACATAAGACAAACTAGTTTCAAAAATAGAAAGTCCAGGCAATACTTGACCTGTGACTGTTACAGGTGAAAGTCCTAGTTAATGAAGTCTGGGTTAGTATCAGCCAGGAAATGGATTCTCTCATCTGATGATTCAATTGAAATAAGAGCAATAAAAAGCTTTCTTAAAACATGCCAGGGAAAAAAATAATAATCCCACTGAATCTAGCACTATATGTACCACAGCTCTTTTGCTCCACACTGACAGGTGCCCCTACCCCTAGCATTCTTCCTCTTGGCCTCTCTATGTAACACAGCTATGCCACTTTAGCTCTACACCAATAATGAATATTAATTAAACAATGGCCTCTCTGTAACTGTTCCCCACTGCAGAGATGGGGAAAAGGAAAAATTGCCTGTGGCTGCCTTCTGTTGGACTGAAGCTACAAGCAATGCTGACTATATTTTATTTAAATAATAACAGAACACACTGAAGCTTGGAAACAAAGGGTAGGGAAAGTGAGGGCTTACTAAGGGGAGTAGGGGAGGAGAAATATAGAAGGATTTGGCTTCCCACAAGAGTTCTCATACCTCTAAAAATACACTCTCTGTAGCTGCCCAACACTTAACATACACTACAGATGAGATATACAGCACCTGGCTACCTTAATACCTTTGTCAGCTCATTATCAGATATTGAATATAACCAAGTATTTTGATTTCACTTTTGCTGCTGTTAAAATCTCAGCCATCAGGGCACGATCCTCTTCCAAGGCATTGCTTTTTTTATCCTATGGCCCCCTTTGAATATAATTTTGGATGAGTTTGACAGGTGTATTTTTTAAGAAGGTCCCTCTGGAATAAAATATGAGAGTCAGCAGTGAGGCTGCATGGATGTCTTAAACTAAATATTCTATATTATAAACATCTTTACAACTCACAGTCATCTGTTATGCTGAAAGACCTCAAACACATTCATAGATTACATATTGAGATACACATTATTATGTTGATTGAATCTGGAAATTGCCCTGAGCACACCTACATCTACTAAAATACTTTCTTGACACAGCCTCTAGAGTGAGCCTACAGCTAGCATCATCAAGCAAAGGCAACAGTTCAGTACCAACAAAGAAAGAGCAAATAATCAATACAACTTTCTCAGACCATCTGCAGTTCTTCTTTTGTTTTTTTTTAACTCCAAGCAGCAATGAGATCAAGATTCATGTATTTAAAACATTGTTACAACAAAGCCAAAGGGTCCATAGCACCTCCAAAGTAATTTTTAACCAATATAGCTCACTCTTTCTTTAAAGATGCAGATCACTTTTTTTCATTAAATAACTCTGACAATATTGCAAATGGTACTCTACAGAATATAGGAATCTGTTCAACAACTTGAATCCCCGTACCATCTGCGAATGACCTACTTTCTTTGTAGTTGCCCAGTGCATACTAATCACTGTATATGAGACAGCAGCTGCTCACCACCAGAGAAATGGCTGTGTCTAACTAAACTGAGGTAAGATTATGACAAAATAACAAACACAACACATGTATTTCTAGCTTGTCACCAAGCTCATTTAACATACTTTACAACACTCTTTACTACTCACATACATATACTATTGTAAGGACCTGAGTGAAGTAGTTACATGTCCCACTCTATTCACATGACCATGTCACTCTCCTCCTATAGCAATATATGTATTCAAAATAGCAAAGGAGAGAACCTGTGTGCCAGGCCTCAAGGCTTTTGCAAATGTAACCAAAGCACCTGCTCACCTGTATTTCACTGAAGTCTAGCACAACTTGCAGTATGCATCTCTCATTTTGGAAATATAGGACACTCACATTTTACTGCAAATCCAAGTAGAGCGCATGCTTGTTTATCATAAAGTGGGCTACTTCTGTGGGTTCTGACTGGCATGGAAGAAAATATTGGGTTTAATTGCATAGGAGGGAGGCAGAAAACTGGTGGGAAGGATGGAACTTGTCTGTACAAATTCAAACTTTTCCAGACATCGACACCTGGATGACTGCCTAAGACTACCAGATGAAAAAAGAGAAAATTCAATTCAACTGCATTGAAAAGATGGACATCTAAAGCAAGAAAGATGTTTTACACTGTAGAAGTGTCTGTTGTCCTTTTATTAGCAGAGAATCCAGATGACTACCTGAGACATAGATGTCATCACCATAGATATAAAAAAAATATATATGTAGTAGAATAATTCTCACCTTGCATATAGGCCATGTGTAAAACCTAAGTCACTCAAATCACTCAGAATCTTTAAACAACTTCAAAAGCATCACAGGTTCAGCTGACATGGGTTACCTAGTTTAAATTTGACTTTTTTGCATGCACATCCTAATAAAGAACATAAATCAATGCAAATACCTTTTAGAATCTTCAGCAGTAGCTCAACTTGCATTTAAATCTTGCTTTATTAAATCTGCAGAGATGATGCATGATAATACTGAAATAATGTAACATAAATAAAGCTCTGTAAACAATCCTGTGGATCATGAGAACAGTTAATCATCTAGAAATTCAATCTACAAGCAAAATGAATAAAGTACAGTTTAGACTTGGTTCTACAGCATCTTTAATACAAAGTGTAGTTTACAATAAGTTGCACTGGGGCTGGGGAGGAGTAGAGACCTACATCACTCACTTTTCAATTAGGAAAAACAAAACAAACCAAAAACCCCAGCATTTACAGTTTCATGAAACAAGTTGTCCATTTCCATTTTTAGTTACATCCTTGTTTCCCATACTTGTGATTTCAGATGTTTACAAAAGACTAGAAATATTCTTACAAAGCAATCTACTTTGCATTCCATCATCAGAGATTGAACAGTATGTTGGGAAGACATTCATTATTGTAGCAAATTACATTCCTCGTGTTAAGAATAGTTCATAGTTTAATAAATGAAAATAACTGACAAATAAGAATGTCTTTAAATGCTCATAATACTTGGAAAAATCTAAATATAACTTCAGTTATATCAAGATTTGTCTTGGATATTTATTCCAACTGAAGCTACAACAATAGGCTTTAAAATAAAAAGGGACCTTATTCAAAGACTTAAACAACATACTTAAATAATATGCTGCCTTTAACCTTAAATCTCTTGTTCCAGGCCAAAGATCAAAGATGTTTTTGTCTATAATGAATCCTAATCTTGGAAAATCCTAAAAAAGAAAATGGAAATATTCAAGTGCGTGATTAGAAGTAAGTATGTGCTTAAGTATTTTGCCAAATAATGGTAACGTGCAATAGATGGAGCTCACTGTCTACGGTTACATCTGGAAGTGTTGGCAGTTCACATAGAAGAATGTCATTAGCTATAGATTCCCACATTTATTCACAGTAGGAGAGAGAGACTGGGTATCTTTCTTTAAAAAGCAAAAGAGAAAAATATTTTTTTGCTTTGCTGATTACTTAATCTAGACACAGATCCTGAGGACAATGAAGGCCTCAACTCTAATAAAACAGCATTGTTACAACTGTTGAATGTATAGCGTAATGTTTCTGCTTATGCATCAGTCAATTAGATAAATACTGAAGGCAGAAGAAATAAAACCTCTAAATATATGTTGAAAATTCAAATGTAGCCTCTTGGTTGTTCATGTCATTGTCATAAAAGTATTAGAATGTTAGTGGTTTAAAAAACAACAACAAAATACAAATGACTGCCACAACACCAGAGAGAGGTTTTCATGCCCACATCTTTTAGGTAGTGATTATGTCTTTAGCCATAGGTTTATATATACATTAACACACAGACTCCAGAAGAATGTAAAATCACTGTAATAAATGTTCTCTTCCCTATTCACTCTGTATCCCAATAGCACTTGTCAGAGCTGTGAATCCTTCTGTCTAAAATTTCCCAGTTCTCTAAACTGACAAGCCAGTTCACGTTTTCTAGATTACAAAAACTTGGAAGTCTACATTTTGTTACAGTTATTAACGTCCCTTTGGAATCTAAGTATTATTTCCCTAGATCTTGTTTGTAGACTTACACAAAAGTTTCATAGTCAAATGACTCTGAGAGATTTAATGTGTACTTTACCCAGGATATGACAGCTGTACGAAGCTTAACATATTTTCCAGTGTCAGTTAGAAACTGGAAGAAAGCCGTAGTCTGTGCCTTTGGTTTCTTTCATCACTCTTCAGAATTATTTTTTTACTTTACTAGAAAGCATAGATCATCAAAGCCTAATGCAGATAGGCATCAAATGTGTTACAGAACACAAACCATAGCACATATCATCCCACAATCTCATTTGCAAGCGTAACGTAAGAGCTCATCAACAAACTCAGCATTTTTTATTACTGTAAAGTCATGGCTTCTCTACATATCACTATGGTTTCTTTCACTGAGTGTGAATTACATTAATATCACCATTAACTTGCATAACCAAGTAAGATGTCTGGACTATGTGAGCATGTAACACAAAGATCCCATTCACGGGCAGAATTTCTTCATCACTATAGTCTGAATTAACTTTAAATTCTCTTGTCTAATGATATATTATAAATAGATGGAAAACATATGTCATTGCAAGCTATCATCTCCTGTGCTTAAGTGCTCAATACTACACACAGGAAGGCTTTTTGTTACCTTGACTCTTGAAAGGTATCATTCTCACCACTTTGAAAAGGTTAGTGCTGTTTATGTTATCCATGTCTAGTATTCCAGAAAGAATGAACTTGCTGATGATCTGCTCAGTGTTCATGTAAAGTTCCAGATTTGTTAGGTGTAAAATGAAGCACTGATAATTGCAGCATTTAACCTCTGGAATACCCATAATTAGTCAAACATGAGTGAAAGGAATAGTTTGTCTGAAGCCAGAAAGCTTCCCTGTTACAGATGTAGCAACACAAGATTATGGATCACACACAGATTTTCCTTAATATGGAAGTAGCTGCCTACTCATTAGGAAGATTGCAACAAAAGGTGGGATTTAGTACTGTCGTCCTGTTAACCAACAGATTACAGTACTGAGAAATCTGATCCTTCTGTCTTGTTTACATTATTTTATACTATACCGATCAAACAAAAGTCCAGAGCAAGCAAGAAGCCATCAGCTTGTGTTTTTCAAAAAGCTGAATAAAACAGAGACAGATAAGGGCCTCCTCGAGTCAATGTAGTCAGTAGTAAGGAAGAGAGGGTTGTGTTGTACAAACACATCTCTCGGATATGCTGGATACAGTATAAATATTCCAAACTGCATTTTTCTTGTTTTGCTGTTAGTGGTTGTGTTGAAGGGAATTTGTGTTGGGTTTTTGGGGGGTTTGGTTTATTTTTGTTGTTGTGGGTTTTTTTTGTGGGGGGCTCTTTAGTTTTGCATGCATTTTTTTGTTGTTGTTTACACTCCACGTGTTTTTATCAATCAAGTATGTTTCTGCTTGCAATACATGGTAAGTGAAAAAACCCACCCATACTAAACAACTCAGAACAGAACAGTCAGTTTTTTCTCCCATTAAGACTTCTTGCTTCTTCACCAGGGCTCCCTGACATTTGATACTCAAAGAATCTGTCCACCACATCTGTACACAAGTATGGCAGGTAAGGTCCAATATAGAGCTTGTGTAGAAATTCTGTTTTCACCATGGTAAACAGACAAGAGTTCCTCCAGATGAGCTTATATTTCTTCCCCTGAGAGCAGGAGCCTAGCAAAGCTAGCCAACAAAACTAGATACTTGGGTTGTACAAACAGTTCCTTCGACTGTATTTCTTCTAGCTCATGCTCAAGAAAATCCAGCTCTGAGGTGATGCATGTTAAGCAGATACCAATTAGCCTTTTTGTAAGATTGTTTAAAGGCTGGGCTGTATAGTCCTTTCTACTTTTCTACTTTTTAGTATGCAAAAGTCAGCTTATATTCACTTTTGAGTAAAAGCAACTTTATCACATCATAGAGCAAAGTGATAGCTAGTCTCCTCTTTCCCCTCTTCTTATTCACATGTGTGTAACAAAACACAAAGCCTTACAAATCCCCAAAAGAATGATGCCTCCAACTTAAACTGAAGAGAAAAATAATTTCACTGAATCTGGACTTCAAGATGTTTGTGTAATGTGGGAAGAGCAACATATTCTGTTTTACTAATCAAAAAAACCAGCTGTTATTGTGATTTTGAATATGTACACTGACCTCCCAATCTAAATCACATCTTTGTGAATGTTGCTTAATGTGAAATAGCAAGCATCTGAAAAGCATCTGTGTTTGTCATTTTTACAGCCTACTGCTCAAAAAACCCCCAAACCAAAAAAACAACCAAAAAAAACCAAACAAAAAAAAGAGTATCCACTTGTCCTGAACTTTCAGAATGTATACGTAGCTTGCAGAGTCACTGCTGTTTGCCCAGTAGCAGATTACCACTGTTGTAACAGGTTAACCTTTGTTAAAATTATTATTGTTATTTGAAATAGTTTACATGATAAAAATATGACCTTCTAGCAATGGAACAAGCTATGTTATTTTCATATCACTGATATACAGACCAGAAAACAGCTTTCAGCTACTTCCAGATTCCTATCTCACACCTGATCCCAGGCTGTAGAGAAGTTTTACTTACTTTACAGGGCTCAGTTAAAATACCTTCCCAGTACCTTTTCTTCCCTTCAAAACTCACAGGATCAGCTTTTGATTGGCATCAAGAGAATCACTTCTCCCTCCGTTCCATTGTGGCAGTGTATCTGCAGCTCTATTACTTTTGTCAATCCTATATCAAAAGGGGTGTATAAAATACAGCTCTTCGTCAGTCTCCTCACTGAAGATCACATTTCAGTTGAATAAAAACAGTGCCTCTGAATGACATATTGGGGCCTTCATGGATGATATGGACAAACTGCAACTGAAAAAAAACTAAGATACATCATAATCTGTCCTTGTCTGGACACAGAGGAAATTTATCTCAGAGAATAAAGAAACTGTATAAATAATCTACAATTCAAATGGAAAAAGAAGTTTTCAAAAGACTTAGAAGTCAAAACAATATCTTTTTAACCCTTTGGATGTTTTCTAGTAAACACGTGGCCTTTTTACTCTAATAGCTCCTGTCCTGTGCAGAAAGTCAAGCTACATGAAGGGATCAAAAGAGTCCATCTTGGATGGGACATCAATGAAACATCAACAATATAAAAATTTGGGGTTTTTTTTCCAGCTTTTTAAAGGCTTTTTAAGCAGAAAAAATAACTGCTTTCAGCCTAGAAGGTTTTATTAAAAGGTCTTTCTTATGAGGAAAGGCTGAGGCTTTTTAGCCTGGAAAAGAGAAGGCTGAGGAGATGTTATCGATATTTATAAATATCTGAAGGGTGGGTGTCAAGAAGATGGGGCCAGTCTCTTTTCAGTGGTGCCCAGTAAAAGGACAAAAGACAACAGGCAGAAACTGGAACACAAGAAGTTCCACCTTCAATTTTTTTAGGTACTCAGAAAATCCTTCATAAGTAACTACACTAATGTATCCCCAAAGTCTATAGGAATTGACTATTTTGATAAACACAAACAAAATACAACATGCTAACAATTTTAAGATCACCTGGCTGCTTAACATTCTATGTACACTCAGGTCTAGCATGACTGTAGTCTATCATTCACTTGTTTCCTAAGAAGATCTAGTAAAAAATGTAAAGTTTTTTGTTCCTACTGATTTAATGTGAAAACAAAGTATGGAGCCCAACATAAATTCTAATAGCTGCCTAGCTACCCTTGCTTCAGCCATTTAGTGATCCTGTTAAGAAACAGCTGCTTTTAGCTAAAAAAGTCCAAACTGGCAGCATTCACAGACCACTGGGAATACAGAGCACTTTAAGATGTTTCTACAGCTCACAGCCAATACCCTCTGATTCATTTCACTAAGTTTTTTCAAGACCCTACCTTAAAGCCTCCAGTCAGGATTATGCTTCTAAAGCCTCAGTATCAGAGGCTTTAGAGAAAAGTCTGACTTTTCTCTGGATTTTCTCATGGAGAACTTCCTGTTCCTCTAGACCAGTCCACCCTTCTTAAAACATTTGTTTCCAGTCTTTTATTGCTGCTGAATCTGGTTCAAAAAGGGGCCCATCTGCTCCAGCTACATCATCAGGAGAGTTCTTCACTTCCACACAGCTGCTGAGGTTTCCGCCCCCATGCAGAAGCTGGAATTGCTCCACCCACTCACTCCCTCTGCACAGAAATGATCTAAAGAAACTGATGGGTCCAAAAAACTTTTGCATGATCATTTCTACACTGATTATTTCTAAAATGTCAACTCTCTTTTTCTCATGTTTTGTGGAATCTTAATTTGTTCCCTTAATAAAATTCACCATAAAACCTGACAACACAATTTTCCAATGGAAAGAGAAAAAAAATCCTATCACACTAATCTGACTATAAATTCCATAAAGCAGTTCAAGAAGCCTGAACAGGTGATTGTTTCTATTAAATCCTACCAACTGCTGGAGCAGTTTTCTTCAGGACTTGCAACATTTCCTTAGAATTTGTGATAAGCTCCATTATATTCTGTAAAGACTGAAAAGCAACTACCTGCAAGTGCATTAGAAGATCACATAGAATATAAGCAAAATTGAAGTTATCATTTAACAGTATGCATGCCATTGTTAACCTGTAACATCCTCTGAAAATGGATTCTCTCTGTCAGCTTAGATGCATCAGTTTGACCTGAACACAAGCAGACTGCATATTCCAAAATATCCTGTGACATATTCAAGGATATTTTCAGAAAATCACAAAACTGTATTTGCATCTCTGCTTTGCCAGAGGCTCTTGCCCAGGTAAAGTTTATTTTTAAACTCAGTTTTGAGCCATACAAATCCTTGCAGGAAGTTTTCTTTGGTTATGAATAATTTTATAAGCGATCTTAAAGTAAAATAAGATTAATTTGTATCGAGCAAAAGAACGCACAAAGGTTCTAGATTGTTTTTAGTTAACATAAAATACAACTATATAAATAAGTTTAAATGGCATGACTTTGTACCTGCATGCGAACACTAGCCATGGGTATCAGCTGGACTTGTTAATAGTTCCTAAATTCAATTTCTGGGCAGAAGCTGGCAAGGTGTTTAGAGTGGAAGTTATTGTACTATGGTATGTGTTTTTTCTACCCATTCGCAGCTGATTTTGAGGACAAGTTGTGCCTCCTGCCTTCATGCAGCATTAAGAAGTCTTTCCTTTGCACACAGTACTTCCTTACAGTATCTGTGAAGGGCAAAAGTGAAGAATTTATTTTTATTGACAACAAATATGAAATTTTCACAGTCACAGAAACTAATTACAACTGAATAGCAGTCATCAGTTTCTTTACCAAATTCAGTGCATGCATTTTAGCTCATTTGACCTTGGCAAACATCAAAATTTAATAATTTAATAAACAAGAAAGAAAAGTAATTATACCATTAACACATATTAACAGAATAAAAATAAAGCTTAAGTGTGTATACCTCAGGTTCCTATTTTACCTGTAATAATTCACACAAACTAATACAAATTAAATTAATAAAAAAGAAGTCTAGTTTGGGTAATTTGTTCAGCTGAAAATTGGGGTCATTAAACGTTGATAGACTGAGCACTGTGACAGCATTGATATGAAAGTGTTCTATAATCTCAGAAATGAAACAACAGTTATAATTTAATAATAATAATGACAAGTTCGGGGTGTAAAAATAATTTATTAGCTTTTGCTTATAAAAAAATCGGCTACTATTCCTGATTTTTTTTTTTTTTTAACAGCAGCAGTCAAAAAGGTGACAATTGAAAAGTGTTCAATAAAAAATAAGGCAAGTAGGGTGTAAATTTCTTCTTTAAAAACCAATGATGTAGCACTAAAGAAGCAAACGTAGCAGAAACAATAAACAAGAACTCTGCAAGACATGACAAACACCAAGTTACTTCGATGCTATTTCATCACTTTAGCCAAGGAAGCATTGTTAAATCAGTATGCTAGTAAACTTTCATTTCAAAACTATTGAGAGTTAATGAAGATTAAAAGGCATTGATTGCAGGGGCGTGTGAAATATGCGATAGCAATTTTGTACTCTATTGTTTTAAGTTTGTAAAATGTCATAGAATATAGAAACCAAAAGCTTGCAAGACAACAAGCCTTAATCTACTGTTTTTGATCAGTGATCCGCTGTAAGCAGAGTTTCATGTAGGAATTTTTATTGCGTATTTCTATCACTGCATCTCTGACAAGCTCAATGAACATTTGAGGCCACAACTTCTGCAACAACTCATTTTTCATATTGATGTCAGCTGCTTCTTTCACTAAGTTCTCGACGTATGTCTGGCAAAATGTTTTTCTTTCCTTGATTTCCTGCATGGGAGAACCATCACACATTGTATAAGATCAAGTAAGAAAAGGTTAAACAAGAGCAAACCCAAAAGACAACCACAAAAATGTAATGAATTAGAGAACAGAGCAATTAGCAGGCAAAGAAGCCATTACACACTTTTTCCTATTTGCTTTTAAGTAGCATGGCCTAGGGTCAAGTTTTTACAAGAGTGGCCACAAAGTCTTACTGTATTCATAATATTCGTATTATAATAATTAATTAATTAACCTGAAATCCACTCTAAGTAGTCATGTAAATACCTTTAAACAGCAGTATGATTTTTGCTGCCTTCTGGCACAGCAGTGAAAGTTTGCAGACATTATTAAGCACCAGGCTACTTCCTTCTCTTCTCTTCCCTTCTCTTCCCTTCCCTTCCCTTCCCCTCCCCTCCCTGTTTTCATTATTACAGTACAACAGTTGGAAAGTATATGTTTATCTACCTGCCCTAACAAGAGTGAAGCATATAACACTATCCTTAACACGTTGCCTGATGGACTCTGGCAAGCGCATAGGTCCTAACACGTACGACATTAGATACTGAAGTAACCTGAACCTTTAAAAAATACTAATAAAGTATTGTACTTAGTGCAACTAACAGTTCTGCGCAACTCACTTAAACTGTGTTAATCCCTATTTCTGCAGTTTCTATAAAATGCCATAATAAGCTTTGAACAGAAAGTTATATTCATGCTAAATATCTAACTAGCTTGATTTATGGCAGTGTTAAAAATGTTAAGTCATGCTTCATGCCATCAAAACAGAAGTTTACTTAAATGAGTGATAAAGCAGATAAAATACTTCCCAGATGTTTCATATAAACCCCCAAATTATTAATCAATGACTCGGGCTGTCATCTTTAGCAATAAGCTTATTCAATCACATTTATCATGTTAGGTTACTGCTGATGGGGGACTGGAATCAATCTGTTTTGCCTATCTTACTCTTCTCTTGTGATATCTTGTAATATCTGCTGCCACATATGTAATGCTATAACAAAGAACACGGTGTGAATTGCTGCACTGGAAAAAGAAAGCGATGCGTTTATGTAGTGGACTGTATAAATACCGAGCTTATTTTATTATAGCGCTTGTTCCACGGTAAAGCACAAGAGGAATGCCTCACTGTCTTACTACTCTATGCCATCCAAAGCTTTAAGAGCTACTATCAAAGCTTTCAAAAGTAAAACATTTTCTTATTTTAATCTCTCAACACATGCAGTCACTGTCTCTCTTATGCTATGGGTCGGAGTTAACAAATCCACAACGCAATAATGGAATTCAGCATCTACTGAACTTAATTTCCTTCACTAGAGGATTTATATATTTCCACATAATCAAAGAGCAAACAAGAGGACAAATGTCAGAAGCAGGTTGGATACAGCTAGAACTCATGATGATTACTCAGAAAGGAGACTGTGGCTGAAAGAAGCATGTTCTTCCTGGGGACGATTTCCCTCTGCCCAAGCAAAAGAGTTAGCAGATCAGAAATGCAAACTAAAACAAGCGTGACTGATGCACTTGTCTGTAACAAGCCAGCTTGCAATTTTTTAAATACTTAAAGCTAATACATTTCCTATACATTTGTTTTCCTGTAGATCATTTAAATCCTAAGAAACAGTTCTTTATTACTACAGCCTGCTCTAGGTCAAATCTTGTCTGAAGGTGTTCTTCAATTTATTTTGGAATATACCATCTGACTTTCTAATTCCATTAAAAAATGTTAACGTGTGCAGTATGTATTTTTCTTTGTAAAAAACCCGTGCTTGCTTCATATATTTTAGTAAGACAGGTACATTTCATTATAAATATAAGGCCTGTAGGCAAGAATGTATTTCTGAGACTGTAGCACTGTTCAATAACCACTAAAGATAGAAACTGTATTCCAGTATTCTGGCAAAGATCAGTTAGATGAAATGTTTGAATATACATGTAAATATGGTAAGCAGTAATATTTTTAAACTATCATTCTCAATAGCAGAACCAAAACATAGTATATAAACAAATTCAATAAGTAGTAGTCTAAGATTATATAACAGAGAATGAAAGTATTCTGGAATGATATACTTACCTCGAGCTTTTCCATATGAAAGTCCCTTGTTGCGTAATTCAGTGTTGCTCGAGTTGTGCTTTCCCCTCCATTTCTTCTGTGATTGCTACTTTCCTCACTCCCCATCCCAGATTTCTTTCCCTTTCCCTCCAGCAAATAATGGAATTGCTTCCTCCTGTGAAAGATTTTATTTATAAAGAGATTTACAGTTTTAATTATTGGAAGCATTTATTTTTAAGAGTAGCTGTTCCTAGTGATTGTGAGGTGGTTTTTTTTTTTAGTTTTCTCCCTTTGAACTTGCATTTTATGAGCTTTCGAGTTTATTGCATCAAGTTATTCAAAATACATATAACTCTAGATATTCTTCTGTCAATTTGCTTCTATATGATAGACTTTTTGACATCTCCTAAATAGAAAGTTTTGCAGCTTAAATTTTAAGTAT
>JANIJG010012181.1:22447-41870 GCA_024611175.1 Megaceryle torquata
AGAAAGTTTTGCAGCTTAAATTTTAAGTATGTATCTATAAAAGAAGTAAAAAGTAAAAGTATTTTATTAAATAATTATAAAAATAGGTTTTTTAAGAATCTTTTTTCTTGCAGCACCAACTCTTAAATCTGTTTACTGTTATAGTCAACCACTATAAAATACCCACTAAAAATATTCAGTCTTTATTGTAAAAGGCATAAATCAATGCAAAAATCAATATAAGTACAATCAGAGAATTAAACAAGCAGTACATTTGTGTGCATCTGCTTTTTACTCTTACTCAGAAGAGTTCACAGAACTTCTGTTAAAACCTCTGGCTGCAGGAATCAGGAGATGCTGATATTTCTGCAACAAGCAGTAAACCTATCTTCTGCAAGATGTTATTTGTGAATTTTTTAATCTTTTTATCTAGAAAGAATTTATCACAACAGTGTGCAGAAGAATTAAACAATACATTCTGGGAAAATTCCATTTCTATTCATTTTATTTTACCTAGATTCTCCTAACAATGAAAGCATGCGATAATGCGGCAGCTCAGAAGATGCTACGTATGCCAGAATGCCAAAGAGCCTTTCTGCCATTATAATATCATTTTCAGTAACCTGTGAGGGAAGGGGGAGAAGGGGAATTAAAAAGAAAAAAAAAACAAGTTTCAAAATTGGCACTTTCATATTTTATTACATATGTACATTGAGCATGTACTGAAATTTGTTATACAGAACACTGCATACAACTCTGTTCCAGGCATATCCTCAAAGTGTAGATTTGCTTTTACTGGCACTTTAAATGTACTTTAAAAGAAACCAAATGAGGTACTGGTGCTTGTTTTATTTCCTGTAATTCTGGAAACTTTAATGTATACACATGCTATCCCATGCTTCATAATAGTCTTCATGAAATAAGGAATTTTGTAAAGATTTCTTAACATTGAGTATCTGAAGGTCAGACATATTAATACTGCATGCACTTATAGAAGGTCTACTGGAAAATTTCTGAGCTAGTTACGCTAGAGAAATGAACAGATTCTGGGCATCCACATGTGAAAAGGCAAGTTACAGTCTCTCTTACTTTAGCAGAATCATAGAGAAGGCTTTATAGAAAAAAACCCAAACAAACAAACCAACCAACCAACCCAACTACACTCCCCACCAAACAAACAAAAAAAACCCACAAAACCCCCAGTATTTTCTATGCATTTTTCAAACCCCAAAAGAAGTGTTCCTCCATTATACTTCTTTAAATATCATCCATACTGTTGTGTCGACATTAAGTTACAGATTTCTCTTTAAACTAATTTTCAGTGGTTGAAAAAAATTCAGGATTAATTTTACATATTTGAATTTTGTATAAAGACTGTGGAAGAGGTTTAATTTTTGGTGGTGGTTGTTATTGTTTTTCATTTGTCTTGGCTCATAACATCTGGAGACCATGGCCTGTGTTTCTCCTGCCCTGATGGCCAGACTATGAACTGACTTCAACTGCCAAAATTTGTTGGCACAGTTTCCAGACTCCTGGCTTTCCAGTGAGTGCAGAAGAAATCTTTATGATCATCTAAATCTGACCTGGATAACACAAGACAACAAAATTCACTCAGTGACTTCTTAACTTCTGGATAACATTTAACTTCCAGATCAAATTTAACTTTAGTTCATCATAACACATTTTTGGAAATGAACCCAGTATTAAACTTCAATACTCACACTAAGTACTTCCAGACAATTTTAGTGTTCTGTCTTACTCAAATGTGTGAGTAAAATGGAATTTTGATCTGAATTAATGTAATTTGATTATATTCTTGTTTAATGTTTATAGACTATACCATCTATCCTTACCTAAAATATACTGCAACAGCATAATGTAGGGAGAAGTACACCAGAGAAAACATAGCTCAGGAAATTTGAAATGTAAACTCAATTCCATTTTCACAGTGTTTAGATTTGCTCATTTTCCTCTAAAAATTCAGTCATACTTAGTAGCCTAAGAGTAGATGATCTTGCTAAAGAGTCTGTTAACAGAAGCAAGGTCTAAAACAAAGAGCGCATAAGGCAGCTAGGGAAACAAAGACCATTGCAGGCAGAGAATGCCTGCTGGAGAAATAAATGATTTTAATTTATTTATTTATGTTAAGAGAAGCATAAGGACCAGGTCAACAGAGACAGCACTGCTGAATACACTCTCTAGTTCACAGAAACTCATGTTCTCTATCTTACTCCAGTACATTGTTTGCTCCATTAATCACAAAAAGATTATAACGGTAATATCACATAAATGTAAGTCTGTTATGGCTGCTTCTTGCCAAGTACAGAAAACAGACACCAGTTCAGTACATGTGATGCATCTGTTAGATTGTCTGCCATAGCGCTTCGTGTAAACATTTTGTAGAGAGTTCAGTAACTTCAAACCTTGACAACTCTTAATTCATCTAAGATTACTATCATTGGGAAAAACTTCAACTAGTCTATCTCATTGAAGAGAATTTGCTTCCTCGCAGTTAGTAAATGTAACAGTTTGACAAAGGAACAAAACCATTGTTAGGGTGAGACTAATACTCAGCTTCTAGCCTGGGACAAAACTGCAATAGAAGGGGAAAGTTGTGGAAAAAAAATAAAAGCTTCCACATATATAGATATTTTTATTTCTTTTTTTAATTTGAAAAGGGCTAGAGTTATGCTATTACCTTAGTTAATTCAGTTAGTATATATTGCTTTTATCCCCCCAACTATACCTACCTCAATGCTGGCAACACAATAATCTTCACAAACATTGCACACAAATGATAATCAAAATAGCAGAATATGCACATTTCCCTTTCTTTTACCTGAAACTATTATTTAGGGCTGATCTAAGGTCACAGCACACCTCAGGGGGTTGTAATCTTTACATTGAAATAGGATTTTCTATTAGTGATTTTAAAAGAAAAGGTAAAAAGGGAATAGAAAGTAAAAATAATAGCAATATTAGGTTCCTAACTTTCTATTTATTCAAACACAAAACACACCCAACAAAAAAAAAAAAACAAAACCAAACCACATGAATTATCTTGTACATAGCAAGCAGGAAATTAAAAAAGGAAAAAAATCTATTTGACAGACATATTCCTGTGATAGGCTTAATGAAGAAAATACTTTTTAGCTATATTTTGTAACATTGGAAAATATAAATAATCATACACTGTAAACTAATAAGTAGGCTATAAAAAGCACATTTTTGCACAAGTATTCAGTGTCAGCACAATGACTGTTTTCAGCAGAATAAAGAAGTATTTCTAAAAATCAAGAAAAATCATGCAGGTTTTTTGTTGGTTTGTTGTTGTTGTTGCTTTGGGGGTTTTTTTGGTTGTTTTATTTTTTTGGGAAACATGTGCAGAAGTAATAATAAAAAGTCTTCCCTTCAGGCAAGTCTCAGCCACTCAGGTATAGATTTGGACTGTGATTTGCAACTGGAAACATCTAAGACAATACAATAATTTAATGGCAACTAAGAAATCTTGCCAACTTTGCTAATTGTAAAACACAGCAGCTGGACTTAAAATGCACAGCACAAGAAACTGTATGATGAAGTCTACTTAATTTTTTTCCCAGCTAATATTGAAAGGACACTGACAGGGTTCTGTTTATTTTATTAGCATTTCACCTGGTTTTTAAAAAAATGATGCTAATTTATCTTGTAAGAACAATAGTAAGAAAGAAACAACACTGTCCTACCTTTACTCCATTTATCTTCTGCAGACTAAAATGGTTCAGTCTAAACAGAACATAGTATTTCCACAAAGTAAAGTTGACAACTGGATTTCCCTGAGGATCAACTGTCAACTGTTCAATGTGATGCATCTGGGCTAATGCATTGAATTGCTGCAGAGTCACAAGATTTGTTTCCTTAAACTTCAGGTGCTTAAAAAAAAAAAGTAAACCCACAATAAATTAAATAATGAAACAATGAAGAATGAACACAAAGATCCCTACTCTGTGCCACTCAAAGAATTTTCAAACTCAAATAAACAGTCTCTAGGTCTGATGAAGCAACAGAGCTCACTTCATTTGAGGTTTTTGTGGCAAAACAAATCAATGTATCAACCACTTGTATTACATTTATTTAGAAATGTCAACATTACAAGCCTCTAAGCAATTTATAAACCCTTTAGTAACAGTACTAATATTTTAAATGTTACAAAAAGCAGCGATAGTACTTGAGCAATGTTTAGTTTAATTCTGCAAGTAAAGCAATGACAACATCCACACAAAATAAATACAATATATGCTTTTAAATATTCTGATGTTTTGGCCATAGCAGGCTGGCATGCTGTTGTATGTACCTGCATACCCTGAAGTTTCTTTGAACCATACCCTACTCTAATGCTCCTATGCACATGGTTTATTTGGCTACACAGTAGCATTGCTGAGGTAAGGGGAAGAAGGAAAAATTGATGGTGAAGATAAAAATTTAGTTGAGACTCTGCTATCCCCCACAAATTTCCACACTCACAATAAAGCAACTGTTTAATTGCGATAGGTAATTTTGAGGGGAACTTAAGACACATTTCTCTATCTCAATAAACCACTAAGTTCTCTCATACTCAAAACCTTGAAAAGAAGCAGGGAGCTCAAGAGGCATATCATCTAATTAACAAGTTGTTTTATGTATGTTATGGCTATTTTCTTATTTGCTGCAAAATGAGTGATTCAGTTGTCCAGGAAAAAGTACTAAAGGGACATCTAATTTCTGATGTTTCACTTCATCAAGAACTGAGGAATTTCAAGAGCTGTACTGATTTAGCCAGCTATCCCTTTGAATTTTACCTTTCCCTTTTTATCCTAACAGTTATTGGACCTTTGAACTTGCAAAGGAAGGTCTCCTGATGCCATGGATCTATAACAGTATTATGGAATACCAATATTGTATTTACACATCAATTTTGCAACTGAAAAATAATCAGCTGAGTCAAAGAAATTAAGAGAAATAATAACGAGTCTCTGAAAAGAAAACACCATTCTGTGTGAGAATCTAATTAAAATTAAAGTCTTGATTTTTAAGAAGTATCAAATTTAAGTTCATGCTACAGGATAAAACCAAGCAAATATCTAATTCATAAACATATCTATTTATATGAAAGCACTCAATAGTGACGATGCCAAATTTAAGTTCTGTTAGAGAATACATATCCCACAGCTGAAATCTGAGGCATTCTTACCACAGAATTAGGAAATTTTGTCTTCAGTTTTGTTAACACTTGAACAATTTCATCAAATTCTATGAACATAAAAGAGACTGTGACAATAAGCCCAGCTGTTTGAACACTCCAGTTTCGATCCAGGCACTCCAGTGCTCCAGCACCATACAAGCAAAGAGTGTCTCCTTCTACTTCCACTAAATGAGACTCCAGAACAGACAAGCCTTGTACTGCGCTGCTCAATATTGTATCAAGAGACCTGTGGAGGAAATAAAAATGCAGTGATAGAAATGAGATTATTCTGAGATAGTAACATCATTCTATTGAATGACAGTCCTTTCATTTACCAAAACCCAACTGTCAAAAATGACTGCCTTTCTCAGCATTTATTCATTTGAAATATTAAGGGCTGGAAAATCCTCTTTCCATGAAATAACATTGCAAATGTTCTAGTTCTTTGTTGGAAAGGCTCTGGGTGTATTTGAGTTGGATGGGGGGGGATTTATTTTTTGAAATAAATTAGGAAATCGCATTTAATAATCTGCTTTAAAGTTTTAACTTGGAATGCTATCTTAACATAGGTTTGTGTTGCTTTAGATATCTAAAACCAACTTCAGTGTATTTATTCAAGCAGAGTCACCTTGCAAACATGAAGCCCTCCTTTATTTACCAAAACCACATAATAATCTAGTTTATGCTTCTTTAGCCAATGAGTTGCTATTGTATTATTTGCTGTATTATTTTCTTAATATATATTACTTATTACTAATGTCCAACATGTTTAATCATAAAGTAAAACATCTTTTCAGGATTGATTTGGATATATTACTTTTGGAAATGAAATACCATGAGATCTCAGAGGTGAGAAGCAACCTGGAATATAAGACATGAACAAGAAGTAGTATTTCCCACTATAATACCTGCTTTCTTCAGGGAACACGTATGCAGCACTGCCATTGATCTGACAGGGCTCATTATCTTTATCTTGGTCTAAAGATGCCTCAAGAGCTATTCGATTCTGCTGTACCTCCCACTGATGAGCAATATGACAAATCGTTAACCGTTTCTTTTCCTGAAACAATATATAAAAGTTATATGAAATTATGATGTGCGGTATCAAATGCACTTATTTGTTCTGATAGAAATACACTGCTTTATCAAAACATTTTAAATACTTTCAATTGAAGAATCCATAGTACTGGTTAGTGATTATGCAGTAAAATCAACACATTGTTCTAAGGCTATTTTGCATAACTGCCAGCAAACAATCATTTCACAAGATTTGTAATAATAGAAACAAGAAAAGTATCAAAATAAATCCAAACCTTGTGGAAGAATGAAGTTAAACTATTTAGTTTGGATAACCACAGAAATCTTATTTTAACAGTCTGGAGCTGCTTGTAATACTCTTCCCACAAAACAGGGCAGACTGCTTTCCTCCACTCTATTAGAGTGCCTCTAGCACTTAAGCTAAGACAGTTACACAACTGCTGTCTTAGCAGTGATTGCAACATACTCTGCAATCAGATCATAAGCTAACCATCCTTAACAATTGATGACCAGTGTTAAAAGCCTAATATAATAACTTTAAATAACATTACATTAGTTCCTGTTTCTTTTAGATTATCTTGTTAGGCTGACTAAGATACAAGAAAACAACACAATATTAATTAGGATTTAGAAGGCTGTACCCCAAATCCCAAAAGCTAGGAAGGATCCATTTATTTTAAAAATAAACATTTACATTTCCGTTTTAAGACAAACCCTATGACTGGAAAAAAAAACAAAAAACGACACAAAAGAAGTATGTTTTTTTTAACCCCCCCCCCCCCTTTTTTTTTTTTTTTTTTTTTACTGTCTAAAAAGAGAGGGAATTTATGTGATATGCCTAAGGAAAAAGACAAGGGACCAGGATAAACTTAACTGTGTCATTTGGAATTAACACTTTCAATACATTAAATTTGACCTATACTCACTATGACCACAGATTTATTCTATAAAAGTAACATGTGAATATTAGCATCATGTTTTCACATAATTCCTTTCACAGGACATCACCACAATATAGTTCACTAACAATGTTCCTCACAGTAGCCAGTGCAGTGTTGGACATGTGAAGTGTAAAGCAGTACAGATGAGTATTTCTTTGAAAAATAGAACACAGTCAATCAACAAGAAAAGTAAGCATTTCATTATCTGTGACTGCTAATTTCTGAAGCCTTGGTATTTCCTTTCAAATAAAGAACAATATACATATTTTCACAGTGAACCATTTAACACCTACATGCAAATCCCTCATGCTGCAGCTGTTACAGTAAACACCATGATCTGTTTCAATGGCTGATAATACAGAGACAGATCTGCTACATTTTAACTATTAATACAAATTATGTCCACAATTCTCTACAACTAATACTGAAAGTACCTGGAAACTACTTTAATAATTTTCTTCTTCTGAAATTTTTTCCATTTTAAACAACTCAAAACTCTCATTCACATTCAATTTGCCCAAAGAGTTATGATGTTACCTGATTAGAGAACACTTAATACCCAACATTTACTGACTTCAGCAATGACTGGGCTCCCTGTCACAGAAGGTAGAGGAAGCTGAAATAGTCAGCATTTTCTTCCAATCACATTTAAAAAATTTTGTTTGTTCCAGAGGGTGAGGGTCTCCTTGTAACCTGAACTACTGCACAGCTTTACTGCTTTGTTAGCAGTCAGCTGCCAGCTGCTGAATTCCTACAGAGCTTTGAAAGCTTCCAAAAATTCATTTTACAAAATTCAAATTTTAAAAGTGTAAAGAGTCTGCTAGTTCAGAAACTATTAAGTTCAGCCTCTGCTGCAAAGGAATTGCATTTTCTGTACATGATGAAGTACACCTCAAACTTTTCCAGAAAAGTGACTTTTAAGCAATAACAAAAAAAGTCTGAAAAAAGAGAGATAAAGAAACTCTGCTGTTAGGGTAGACAAGTATTAGCAAGGCGGGGGGGAGATATAACTGCTGAAATGCAGGAATCCAGGAAAACACCAATCGTTTGCTACTGAATTTGCTACTTAATGAAACTGTAAGAAAGTTTGGAGAAAAGTGACAACAAAACTTGCAGAATGTGATTCACTAAATATTTTCTTCAGATTTAACTATGAAGAAAATACTGTAAATCACAACTTTTGTCACTGGACATTTTATCTATGAGTAAATTTGGTCCTTTCAATTCAAACTTGTTGAACAGAAAATAAGACACCAGAATTGTAATACACAAGAAGATATCAGCAAAGGGAAGATATACAAAATCACTGAATTATGAAAAAGATATTGGCATTTGGCTTTTACAACGCCTAACTATTCAAACATAAGAGATACCTCAAGGTACACAATATACAATTTCATGTTGAAATTTAAGTAACAATGGCATTATACTTTTTTTTTTTTTCCTTCTACAGGAGGTTTATGCTAGCAAAAGGCACTGAAATCTAGGCCATCAAGACAAACAATCCCTCTGCTACAAGGAAATGTTACATCAGTAGTTAAGAACATGAACTACAAATAAACATTCTCAATAAACACCTACTTTTTTTTTTTCAGTCCAGAGACAGTTAGCTATTCAATGGCATAAAATAACAGTGAGTATGATTATTATTTACTATTTTCCCATTTCTTTATGTTACTAAGTACTAGTAACAAAGCTTCAAACTTGAGAAGACTTAAAATACACTGGTATCTAAAACTTTTGTTATATTGGGGTTTCTTGTTTTGTTGAGGTTTTTTTAACAGAAAAATCAAACTATTCATGGATACAATCATACAGAAAATCAAAGTATATTCTTAGGCCCTACACATAGAATTTTTTTCCTGTTTTTAGGTTCTTGGTTTTTTGGGTTTTTTTTTTATATGCTTAAAGCATCTTTTAAGTATACTGTTAACATTCTGCTTGTGTCTTTTTAATTTTCAGTCATGTGCTTGCTACACTTTTTACAGGCTCTTATAATTACTTTCAGTCTAATCCCCTTCATGAAATATGATTTTACCTAGTTAACAATATGGATGCATGAAATTGTTTTTGTTTGTCTGCCAAACTGAAATAGCTAGTTGTATAACCATTACTGGATGACAAAAAGTTTTAGGTACTTTTTACCTTCAAAGAAAATTGATTTGGAGACAAAAGGTGATATTGAACAACAAATGGAATGCAGATACTTTTATATCCTTGAACTTTGGTCTCCTATTAGCAACATAGGTCATTTAGTCACCAGCCCCATAAGAGTATTCTGGAGTGCACCTCAGTCTCCCCTGTTAGAGCTATTCCATCTCATGTAGATAAGCATTACCCAGGCCAGGTGGTCTGGTGTTCTTTTGTAAAAGACAGCTGGAGTCTAGCTGCTGCTCTGATGACTGACTCTTTCTACAAAAAGGAACAATTTCAACAGGAATGAATGAAGGAAAAACTACTCCAGAACACCCTACGTGGCAGCAGTTAGAGCACTCACCTGAAATGGGGGAGACCAAGTTCAAGGAATTTGAAATCAATGGAAAGTCCTTTACTTTATCTCTGGATTTGTGAAAATGAAGTTTGCCATCTTTTTACATATATCACACTCATGCATTCATCCTGGTTTGTTTTGGTTTGGGTTTTTTTTGCTAAAGTGTAACTCGCACAGTTGAACAAACAGTTTCAGTTGTGAAGAGTACTGTTTAAACTGTAAAAAAAAAAATAAATCAAAAGATAAAGAGCCTCATTAGGATATGTGAGAACTACAGCAACAAATATTAGGATATAGCCATAGAAAATACCTTAAGCAAGGTCTGTTTATGGCTTTCACGCTTCCTTTCTTCCTCTTTCCTTGCTGCAACAGATGCCATACGTCTCTCTTCTTCCTGGATGAGAAAAAAAAAACCCAACCTCATAAAAGGAGGAATTAATCAGGTTCTGAGAAGTATTACTTCTCTGATTAATATATTTCTGTCTTTGTATTTGAAATGCAAATTTTAATACAATTTAAGGATTTTTAACATTTTCATGTTTCTAAATATTATTTAAACAAAAAAAAGTAATTATAACTAAATCAAGAAATAGATATCTACTCGGATGCAAATAGTGAAAATGAAAGCTATTTAAATCATATTTGTAAAGGCCCTTGAAAATAAATAAAGCATATGGTATGACAGTGAAAAAAAAAATCTTAAAATATAACAGTGCACTATATATTTGTAGTAGTTTCTGCAAGTATTAGGATTTTTTTAAAGAAAAAAATAGACGGAATGAGCTGAATTCTATTTATCCTCAAATCAAAATAAGATTGATTTTTATCATGATAAACTGTATCCAGAGGATTAGTTTTCTCAATCAGCAACAGAACTTGAGAAGAAAAGAATACTACATATATATATAGCTATAGTACATTAACATTATTTCTCATCAATGTTATTACCTATTCAAGAAGTTTCAAGAAGAAAGCCATTGATTCCTAAATAATGAAAGTCATGTAAGTGAAGATGCTTTATTTTCCTTGTACAGCAATTTAATACTGCAATACACCCCCATATTAGGTTGAATGCTCCCTGTTTACAAAAGTCTAAACATTCTCACAGCACTGTATTTTTAGAACATCTATTTTCCAAGTAACAAAAGAAATGTTCACTATGAAGTAAAAAGTGTAGAGTCCTTCCAATAAAAATATTTGGGAAGCATACTTTAACTTATTTTGATTTACTTCATATGCCATTTGGGTGTTTCTATTAAAGTATCTTCCCAGAATACATGGAAAGTGTTTTGATTTCCCTCAAAATAGAAAGCTCCTGTCCTAATCTCTTCACTTTCACTTTCCAGAAAGTTATGTGTTAAGAAAATTAACAAACAGAAATGAGCAAAAAAAAATCATCAACCATGAAGACATATTAATATATGTCAAAATTTTGATATAAATAAAACATGCTATGTTTAGAGCACTGTAAGAACCCATAAACACATGAATGAATGCTTATTGGAAAATAAAACAGGAACTTCACATTTAGCATTGCTATTACATTTTAAAGATAATTATTTCCAGGGCATAAGAAATGAGGTTCATATAGCAAACTGACTCTTATCTGTGTACAGCACCCCCTGAAACCCATTGACATACCATGGATTTTGACAAGCATCTGAAAGGTGACTAAACAATGAACTTCTACATTGGTCCTCCATGACTTTAACCTAATATGCATTTATTAAATAAGAGGAATACCTTAATGCAGAGTAAGGCTTGAAGCTCTGGATAGAGTAAGCTTCTCTAGCTCAAATGTATACAACATTTTATCTGGAACACTATTGGAAAGCCTAACTTTTGTGGGTTGTTTCTTTGGATGGTTTGTTTTCTTTCCCTTAAAACAGCTTGTGGCTTTTTGAGGGTGAAGTGTTGTTGACATACTCCTCTGCTACTGGGCTTTTCAGTTCTTCCTAAACAGGGTATTACCAAGGGGCTGGTGTCATAGAATTAGAGAATAATCCAGGTTAGAAGGGACCTCAAGAGGTCACTAGTCAATGTTCAAGGAGGATCAACAATAAAAAAAATCAAAAAAAACCACACAATGATACAGAAGGCCTTCAAGATCCCAGTACAACAAAATACCACACAGTGAAACCCAGTACCTGTATGAGAGGGTTCAGGGTGAGGCTGTGAAAATCACAAAATAAATCCCACAAATATGTACGTATAATTAATAATGAAAAATAAAAATATACTGCTCTTCAAAACATGATTCAAAATGTCACGAACTACAAACATGATTCTCAGGACAGTAATTTATAGCAATTCCATGTTAGTACACCAAGTTTATATGAACTTAAAAAAAAAATTCTTAAAATATAAAAACTGGCAAACTACTTTAGTGCTATCTTTCTATAGAAAGCGGACTAGGGTTGGTTTGGGTTTTTTAATTTTTCTATATAAATCTCTTCATTTGACCTTGCACTTCTGCTTTTTAACTTGGCTTCCTAAAGAAACGAGATTTTTACAATTTCAGTGTCTTAATTTTCTCTAATGACTTTTCAACACATTCAACATATTAAATAACTTAAAAGGATGTTTACCAGTTTCAAATTAAGGTTTTTTGTTTGCTCAAAGTTTGATTATATAAATGTGGTATGTAGAAAGGAGAAATATAAACTAGTTTTCCCACCAAGGGAAGCAGAAATTCACTATTCTATTTGGCAGAAAACATCTGGACAGTCATCACAGACTTAGCTCCAAACTAACAGAGGTATTGTTATGCTTCACACTGGGGAAGTGAGAATTAAAGAACAAAATTACACTAATCTATAGGAAATTAGCCCTCATGAATTTTAATCCTTTGAAAACAACTTGGGTTTTTTCAAGCTGTCAGGCAGACATGCACGAAATTCCTTAATTCAGTTTTCTCTCAGCTTCTACAACTATCTCTTCCTACTGTAACTTCCATCTCAAAGCCTTCCCTTAGTCCAGTCCAAATCCTTTGTGACATTGTCTTCCATATGTGAGGATCTACTGCCCTCATTCGAGTCAGTCCAGTATACAAAGAATGAAATCAGCTACTGCAAATTATGTTCTAACAATAGTCTTTTACTCACTGAATGAGACTATTTTTTCTAGAAATTAGCTCAGTCTAAAAAGAAAACATATCCTTCTTTTTCTCAGTACTCATAGAGGCTGAATGATAGAGACAACACCCGAAGAAAGATCAAAGGTCTAATCTCCTTTTTATGGAAATCATATCCACATACATTTCTTGATTAATCTTACACAACACATGCACACAGTCTTGAAAAACATAACGCCCACAAAACAACAAACTCACAAAATAACAAAACCCACAAAACCAAACAAAAAACACACACAAAAAAACCCCACCACCCCCCCAAACCATCAAAACAAACCCAGAAAATATATACAGTTGTAGAACAAAACCCCAAATGACCTTGCCACAATTCACTTTACTATCACCCCGTCTTTATTCTTAGAAATAATTTTAAAAGAGATGGAGCTATCTCCCTCGTTCTTTGTTGTCCCCCACTATACTGCTGTTATTGTCCATAACTCCATTTTCTCTTTAAAGGAAACCTTGCTAGACAAGGGGGGGATGCTTTTCCATAACATCAAAGTGCCAGATCATTACAAAATTATCTGGATGTCCTCTCGTATACCGAAATCTCCTCCATTTATGAGTTCTCTAGTTCGCATCTAAAACCTTTTGAAATAGCTAAGAATCCATCATCACCCAAAAAAAAAAAAAAAAAAAAAAAAAAAAAAAAAAAAAAAAAAAGGGAATATATTTCCTAAAGTAGAAGTTTCACTTTCTGCAATAAGATTTTGAGGCTGCAGGTTTACATTGCTGATGGCTCCCCCTGCTGCTACCTCAGCACTGCTGTAACCGTAACACTACGGATTTTGTCCAAACCTATCACTATCTCATCAGTCTTTCAAGAAGTAACATCCAGAAAGACCTGAGAAGGACCTTAAAGAGACCACAATAGAATGCATGTATTTGTCCTCACTACTGCTTCACTATTATTCCAACAGATTTCTTTTCAACAAGTAATACCGTTTAAATCACAGGAAAAAAAATGATGCTAAGTTAGCACACCAGGACATGCAGGATTTCATTTCCATAGTGCACCTACCTTAACATTATTCAAATAATTTTACTATAAAATAGAAAGAGCTATAGTATACCCAAGATAAACTACCTTAGGTAATTTAAGAAAAAAAAAAAAAAAGAATATGAAGAATGGTCTGGAATATACATTTAAGCTTTCAAGGCATAAAAAGACTCAACATAGCATGCTTAAAATATGTAAAAGTCATCTCACTTATACTTGCAGAAAGCTGACGAGTTTGTTATGTATACCACAAAGGCAGATTTTACACAAGAATGAAGACTGCAAGGATGTTTCTAGTAGGAATACAGCCATGAACAGTAACAAGTACAAAAATGTTGATGAATGGTTCTTTAAGTGATATCTGACAATAAGATGTATCTCAATTTTTTACCTTTTAGTATTAATTTGATTTTGCAAGACCTGATTTAAGAAAGAGGATTATGATCCACACAGATGACTCTGGAAGTTCTTAAAGTATCTTACTTTTAAGTGGAAAGAAAAAGAAAAAAAAAAAAAAAAAAAAGGATCTATCCCTAAAAACCCAGAACACTTCACAGTGGTGATGGAATCAATAATGAATTCTATTCTGGATAAAGCAGTAGAACCTACTTCCTCAGCAGCAGAGAAATGTCTAAGTAAATAATCAAAACCAAACCCAGCTCTCTAAGTACCCAAACCCTATAAAACCTCAACCAATAGCAGCAATGTTTTACTGTTAAAAGTATGCAACTTGTGCAGTGGTTCCCAAATTGAAAGCCATTTTAAAAAATAATGTATATATAAACTATATATTATATATAAACAGATATATATAAACATACATATACTTAGCAAATTCTGTTGACAGAATGTATTTAAAGTGATGGATGGTGAGTGTTTCTGGTTAAATAATTTCTCAGTCACAAGTATGTACATATTTCATTCATATTTTCATGTTCTATTATGTGTCTGCAGACAGTATCTGCTTACTGTTATGAAAGACTGGAGGGAAAAAAAGATCAGTCACAGCTAAGCTGCAAGTGCCACTGGATAGATCCACTTTTGAAAAAGTTCAAACTACAACACTCATTCCTAAAGTTTCAATGCCCAGAAAAACAACCCTTATAGTGTGTTAACCAAACAATGAAAGTGACTACATATGCAACCTGAGCCCGCTGTGACTGTAAGAGATTTCAATTTCACATAAACAAATTTCATTGAGTTACAAATAAGCCACATCAGTCCAACTTAGTTGCAAGGTAAAGGTGTTAACAGTTACTGATGGTTAAGACAGGTCACACACAGTAATCTGTCCAGCCACTGTAATTCAGCCTCCTCCTCACTCTTTAAACATCTAGATTGATCTACCAAAGTTCATGAAAGCAAAAGACTTCCACTGAGATGGTGGTTTAGATACGCAATACAAAGCAGATAGGGTTTCAGCTGAAAATAATTTTCTTGTGTGGACAGTAAGTGTTTACAGTCTTCCAGTGAAACATTTTACAGGCGACTAACCTCCACTGATTCACCACCACTGGGTCCATGCCTCAGTGGTTTAAGAGCTTAATCTTACCTTCAAAAATGGTTTAGAAATGAGATGGACTAAGAAAACACCAACCTCCTCATAAGTCAGGGTTTAGAAGCTGTCATAAGATGCAACCCCTTGAGTAAAGGCAAATCTGCCCCAACTTCAGAAATATTAAAACAATTAAAACACAAAAACATGTTATTCCAAGTGAAGAGTATTTGATTTTCATGGCAGCTGTATGCTTCCAAATAGTTCCCTAAGGTAGAGGCAGCTACAACCAGACTTTCGCTCTGAGATTTGCTTTCTTCAGAGAATCCTATAAAAAGACCTTTTTGAAAACCAGTATGAATAAATCTTCAAACTTTCTTACAAACTTTTGAAATTATCCTTCAAATTTTATTCTTTCTTCAAATAGTTTTCTTGTCCCAGTGAAACCAGCAAGTAAAAGGACAGTTAAAAGCAGAAGTAACAACTGTGTAAAAATCAGTTCTCAAGCAGAAGTGCTTCTGAACAAGTTAGTGAAGAACTCCTAGTCAGAAAGAACCAACATCCTGGTCCACCTCTCAGTTCTGTACAAGACAAAGCAATGGTTAAGTTTGAAAGTTAGGTCTGTGTGCTCTTCAGACTTACACAGAAAAGATCCTATAAATGTAATTTGTTTAGATAGACTAATAGAGTGAGAAGAAGTACATACTCAATATTGTACTTCCATTCCCCACTAAGTTAGATTTACACTTACAGCCAATGGCAACAGTATGCTGCATTACTAGGCAAAATAGCTGAATTTTGCACTGCCAACTCTAATTTTGTCACAAAACTCATGATACCTATTATTCCTCTTAAAATCACAATTTCTTCAGTCATATGATTATCTGGGTAACATGGTTTTTATCGGAGAAACCAGACAGCATTCTCTACATAGAGAAAATGTTAAAAGAAGTTCTCAAGGCTCAAAAACCAGAAGACAAATAAAAAGAACATAAACCACATTCTTTTTACAAGTAGATTTATGAGCAGCACAACTGGTGAAACCTGGTTTTCTACAGTTTTTTGTCTTGTGGTTGATTCTCTGACGTTTAACAAGGTGCGAACCCAGATTAAGTTTTTCCCATGGCTGTGCATTTCTAATAGCTTTTTTCTCCATACAGATCCCATAGTGTCTAAAAAGGAGTTTGAGCTCTTTCTACAGTTCTTCCCATCAAAGAGTTGTAGTACGACCCTGTATCCTCTTGAGAAGTGGCGGGGGTAGGGGGGGGAGAGACATCATCTTTATGGGACTCAAGTTTCTTAAATAAAACTAAGAAAACCAGAGTTTTTAAAGCACAGCCATTAGGAAATATTAAATTAAGTCAGTATAAATTCACCAAATAAAAAGAAACCAACCCATAGAATACTTGTGAATAAACAAGGATTTAGCATTTTTGATGCTGGGAGTAAAACTCGCATATCCCAATGCGCTTTATTTTTAAATTAATCTTTAGTATTTTACATTGTAATTAGCTCTATTTTATACTCACGGTGGACTGGCTACAGGACAAGAGAAGAGATCTCTAAGACAACAGATGACATTTATAATGCAGTACAGCTTTTGCACAAAGCAAGTGAGCATTTAAAACAAGGTGTATGTATCAGCACAAGGTCAAAAGAGATAATACTGCAAAACTGTTGCTTGTGATGTATATTTGTTATCTTGCTGTTGGATGCATTTCTCTTATAAAAAGGTCGTGATTACACAACACTCGACTAGACACAGAAGAATAGCATGGCTATTTAGGAGGTAAAATAGTTGACCTAATGGTAATGCCCCCAGTGATCGCCCTTTATCCTCTACTTTACAGTGTATTTTCAAGAAGTCTGTAGGAGACTTAGTTGTCCACAAGCCCTCTCCTCCTTACCGGTATTACTTGAACTTGAGTGGCAGGAACAGAAATGAAAGGGGAGAGTAGCTTAGGTAACAATGGGAGAAATACAGACAGGCACACAGAAACAGCATGATCACCAGGTTTGTATCTTTAGTCTCCCTCCCTAAGGAAACAAGATTTTTAAATGAAGAAAGATACCAACACCACCCATTTTAGGGTAAACAGACTATTCCTTTGGAAGAAATACACTGTTCCTTTTCAGCTATACAGCAAACCAGTAAATACCCTGTTGAGATAGTTGTAACCAAAAGCACTGACATTCCCTCATGTCACATGGCAATGATCACACGGTATTTCCTAATGAAGAGTTTAAGCTTTTAAAAATAAACATGTTAAAATGAAGTAAAAAGCACACCCTTACATGACACCGAATAAAAGGAAAAAGGTTAAAGTTTTAAATATTGTCATGTCTATACACCACTCAATTGCATGCTAAATTAAGAAAAAATGGTGCTATTTTTAATATACATACACACACAGAAACCCCTACATTTTACTTCTGAATTTAAGGACCTAGTAAGTTTGATGAAAACAGAAATTTCTTACTGTGATTCTCTTCATATCTAGCTGTCGGAGCTGCATCATATGATGGAGAACAGTGTGTTTGTACCATGTCTCCTGAGCTATTGGATTGCCATCAAGGGTGATATCTGACAAAGATGAGGAATCAGCAAGGCACAGAATATCCTCAAAACTGTAACCAAAAAAAGTTTAAGTTTTAATGTCATAGAGCAGGAATAATTTTGAAATGTAATTTTTTATTTCTTAAAGATAGAACATTAATATTTACCTGTACTGAAAAAAACCACCCATCAATTTTGTCTGTGATAAATCAAATTTTAAGTATTTTAACTTATCAACATACAGGTAAAAAGAGATACAGAATAAGGAGAATTTGTTAACTATGGAAGCATAGTTTCACCTAAAAACCACCTCAGATAGGATACAATACAACTCAAATTCCAAAAAATAATACAAAGTATACTTGCCACCAAAGCCAGCATGAAAACCATGGAAAACACAAGAAAAAAGGCAACCACATTATGATCCACAGAATGATCCTGGGTGTCTGCAACATCATTCAATATTGGAATAAAAGCAATTACAAAAGCACCATATTATATTCAAAACAGATCTGTCTATTGTTCCGAATTTGGTCTAGAAACACTAAAAATTCATCTTTTTAGACAACATCTAATTTGGTTTCCTAACAAAAGTAACTGGACTGTGTAAAACATATTTAGGGACGTACAGCCTGCATCATACTCCTTACATTGAAGATGGATTGTGAAAAGAAAGCAGCTGACTCAGATAAATAGTAGTATTAAACAATGGAGAACTATTTAACTCGATTTCAGAAAAATCTGAACAATTATAGAAGTAAATATGATCCTCCAATGCCTTCTGAGAAATTGATTACAGTGTCTAAAGGTACAACTGTGCACCCATCCTTAGGCACTTTGCCCTTTTGAAAAAGTCAAGTCTATGTTACGGAGTTAAGTAAATTTGAATGGAAAGCATGAGACAATTCAATTTGGTACTTTTGAAATGAAGTTAAAAAATCTGAAAACTACAAAAGAATCAATGATGTTTGCATAAATATATAAAACCATTTTACTATATAAACAAACACTTAAAGACATTCTGAAATAAGCTACCACTTCTGAAGTGGAAACATTTTGAATTATTGTCATTTTAAAAAATATTCTGACAATCTTACTGATCACATCAGCTAGTTATAGTTCTTCTCACTCTTGGTGGCAGAAAAAGTCCTCCTCCACTAATACCTAAGGTTCGGTGTCCTTCCAAGTATGCCCTGAACTTAGGGATCAGAAATTGTATGCAGTATAGATATTAATTTTAAAGACTGTCACTGAATAAACTGGCAACAGCCTTTATCACTGGGATCACTCAACTTTCAAAAAAGCTTTGAGCAACCTGCTGAGGACTAACATTCAGCTGCACAGGGCTTCAGATCTACCAGAATGCCAGATTTTAAAATCAAATATTCCTGAAAGATTCTAGGGTTTAGATAAAAAAAACAGCAACAACAACAAAAACAACAAAAAACCCAACCAAACAAAAAACCAAAACCAAAACAAAAACCAAACCAAACAAAAAAAAAACACAAACAAAAAACACAAACAAAAACAAACAAACAAAAAACCCCCCAACAAAACATAAAAAAAAAAAAACGAACCACCAAAACAGA
>JANIJG010012182.1:0-29968 GCA_024611175.1 Megaceryle torquata
TATTGTTCATTTTAAGGGTGAATTTGTTGCTGTCAAACAGCATATTTTATAAATAATTTGAAATGTAAATAATATATTTTTTATTTATGTTACATGTATTCAAGTTTTGTAATTGAAATATTTATGTGCTTGAAATGGAATTGACTGTGTTAAAAAAGGAGGTTTAAAATGGTTTCTGAAACACATATTTATTATTTAAACATATATTTTAGCTGTAAACACTCTAACATAATTACAACCTTTCTCAGCCAGGGAGAACTAAATAAAAACTTAATTTGTCACATTAATTTTGTGCAGAAGTGCAGATACCCTAAACCAGTAGGTTCAATTAATCCTTAACTCCCTTATTACTTTATAAAAATTACTTTTAAAAAGCCCTTTATATTTTTAGAATACAGCAAAATGGGCCATCTAATATATTTTTTCAAGAGACTTTTGTAACCAACAAACAAACGGCATTGATATATTGTGTGCACACGCTGAATCTGGGCAGACAACTCCCATCAAATAATCTGTTTGCCAGACAGACTCTGTCTTTCTGTTTGTCCAGTCCACAAACAGACAGAGTTGTTATTTCCAGGTTTTTACCCAACATTCTGGGTCTGTGCATTGTTGTAAATACTCCAAAACTCAGCTGCCGATAAAAGTCCTCTGTTGTTTCTGTCTTTTATTGGGGGACTGAAACTCCGAAAGTCGCGTTTCAGGGCAAATACGTGATTGTGAAGACAAAATTAGTTTCTTATAAATATTCCACAATATTTGCTTAAAATGAACTATTTCTTCAAACATTTTCCTGCCAAGAACATTCCTCCAGCTGTACAGAGTCAGCTGGAAACAACTTCTTTTTCTTTTATATTGAGAAAAGACGAAGCACTGAAACATCAGTTCTTTTACCTTTGTACAGCACAAAAACAGAGGACGATTTGTTGGTTTGGCATTTTTGCCTTTTTTTTTTTAATGCTGCTGAATCAAATTCTCTGACACAGATTTTTATTTTACTTTTTATGTTTATTATTGATTTTGGAAGTCTCTGGTTTTGAGTGCTTATTTTGGAGGTCGGACTCATTTTTAAAAAATGAGTAGGCACCCTCTTCTTGAAAACCAACACTTATTAAGCAGCATCTGGTTGCCTGGAATTAAGGCATGCAAAGTCATTGGTCATTTTTAAAAATACAGGTATCTTAAGGGTCCTGTTCTCATTGCAAGCTGTCATTACCTTCAGTTGGTGGGATTTTTCTTCATTCTTGTTGTAATGGTCCTCTTCATACAGAGTCCAAGTTAAATTTATGACTGATTGTCACCACTGCCCTAACCACAAACCAGAGCTCAAGCATGCAAAAATAAACTAGTGACTCAAATTAATGACATCTCCTTATAAAATGTCATTTTTAAAAAAAGAAAGTAACCTGGCACTCTAAAGAGTGTGAAATGATGCTGTATCACACAAGAATGTCTAGAATATATTAACAAACCACAGAAAGGCTTGTACAAGCTCAAACCAAATGTGCTTTGGATTTTGAAGGACACACACCTCTATTATGAAGCTCTCTAACTCAGGTTTTAATGCAATCCACAGCATGTCCCAACTGACATGTAAGAGTTTATGTCAAACAGCTAGTGCAGTTGCCAAGTATCAGACCAATTCACTTGAAAACCCCTTGGGAGAAAGGGTCCAGTTTCTAGTTTTATGTCCTGCTCCAGATCTAAATTAGCCAAATGGTGAATGGAAGAGGAAGCTGGATCTGGGATTTTGGCTGGTGGGTTCCTCTCCAAATCACAGGTTAATGCCTTGCTCAAGTTTTACATTTAAATATGTGTTCAGAAATGTATGTAACTCATATTTGTGAATTCTTAGTTCTCGGCATGTCATTGCTATGGTTGTCATGATGTCTGTTAATGCATCAAGAGTTGCCACCTGAGGTTAGAACATAGAAATGACCATACAGAGTCAGGCATGGATGTTCATCTAGCTCAGTATTGTGTTTGGCACTTACCAATGACAGACGTCTATAAAAACAACAGGGTGAGCATGCAGTGATGCTTTCCGCAAATGCTCTATCATCCTCCAACAGTCTGGGGCTGAGAGGCTTCCATAAGTGGTGTCTTTGCTTTTAATATCCTTTGATGTTAATAGTTCACCTTTTCCAGACCCTTTACATACAGGTCAGGAAAAAGTGGAGTGGATTTCCAAGGTCAGACAACAGGTTGCTAGTGTGATCAGGAAAAAATCCCATAATCTTGAAGTTATTGAAGTCAAGGGCAGATTTGCTCTTGCCATAGGTGGGCCCAGAGTACCCAGATCTATGCAGCACCCTTTGGGTCACTAAGGTTACAAAACAGTTAGGGCAGTTTGGAAAGCTGGTCCTGGTCCGTAGTACCAAACCTGGCATAAGGAGGGAATCAAAGTTCAAGACTAAAGGTGAGGTTCAGAGGGCTGGTTTTGAAGTGCAGTGACATTGTTTGTCCCTTTCTTGATATGACAACATTATAGGGGACTACTGGTATGTAACAGAGCTAGCCAGTTCCTTTACATGTGTGTGAGAACTGAAGGCTTACCCAGAAGGTCTTTCTAGCTCATCCCTATATCCCTGACAGTGGTCAGTGGCAGACGCTAAGGAGAAAAAGCAGAAGGAAAAGATATGTGTTTTCTCTGGGTATACCTCCCAAGCTTTAGTTCTAGAGAAGAGAAGAGTAAAATACATCCTGAGTATCCTAAACCATAGGACTTCAGACATAATGTTCACCCTTTGGGAATGTGTGGGCGACATTATTGTATATTTGTGGTTTTAAAGACAGTTAAACTTATTTACTTCAGAGCACAAAGGAAAACCAAACTGTTTGTGGAGAACAAACCAGGAAACTTGCTTAACTCTCCACAGCTCTCTTTAACAATGGACCATAAATAGGTCAGACGTTTCTTGGGAACTAGGGAAGATGAGTATTGGAAAATGCCACAAATTATGTTTAAAGAACATTAAAGTGGTGACAGACCAGTAAATGCTGGGAAATTCAAAGATACAACCAGAAGCTGCCTGTATAGCTTATGCCAGAATGGGGATGAGGGGTGCAAGGCACATGCTGATGTAGTAAGACTAGCATATTAACCTTTACTATTAAAGTCCTTGGCTGTTTTTACAAATATTTTCCCCCAGAAATGTCATGAAACTTTTCTCATCTTGCCTTCACTCAGTTAACTAGAACCACTTGAGGATAGGATTTATCTCAGATGTGTTTGGCTGCCTACAGTCAAGCATCTAGTTTAAACTTCTCATCCTGATTCTGTGGAGAAAGGTAGATGCTTCCAGAGAGGAGCTCATCCTAATGTAAGAAGTATCTAAAGCACTGGAATTAAATTGCTATTTATTTATATAATTATTTATATGTTTATTTAAGGCATTTCAGTGATGGAGAGGACAATGCTGTAGTTTTTGAGTGCAGCAGAGATTTGAGTTAACCTACCATAAATTAGCCAACTTCTAGATGGCTCTAATATTAATTTCAGGGACTATGTTTTAAATCCAGTCCAAAATCCTGAAAGAGCAAAAATAGCAGAGCCTGGAAAGTGCAGCACTGACCCACCCCAACATATTGTGTTAAGAGGATCAGCCCCATTAGCAAGAAAGTTAAGTCAGTCTACTTAGTACTGTGTAAATCTGCAGGAGCCCTCTCAGATACGTCAGTCATTGAAGTGAGGGCAGACAGGAAGTGATGGTTAGATGGTTATTTTTGATGTATGTCTCTTGAGTGCTCTGATCATTTGCGAGTAAAAATACAGCATCCTTCAGAAGCCAAACTTTGCATTTCTGCAGTAATCAGATATACCTCCACAAAATAAATGGAAATTTAAAACAGCAGTACATGGTGCTTTTGCAGTGTACAGCTGTAAGCTGGGGACCAGTGCATTTGATGGCCTGCCTGGGCTTGGGCTGTGCAGTGAATCTTAGCCTGGACTTGTGCTTTGCCATTTTCACACATACAGTGGAGTATCATTTATCCATCAGATTTGTTGGACATTGTCATGACTCCAGAATTCACCTGAGCAAACATCGGCATCCTGCTGCTGTAAGCTAAAGTTACTGTATTAAACTGGGACTAATGCTTGTACTAGGAAGCAAGTGCCTGCCATGTGTGAAAACAGAAATAATGTTGTTATGGCTGGGAAGGAGAATGCTTGTAAATATTGTAGTCACTGGCTTTTGTGTCGGTTATGTCAAGATTGTGTTCAAACATTGACAGGTTAATTACATGTTTCAAAGCTTGTTTACTGTGATCTGAGAGGAAAGTGTTATTAAAGTGTTCAGCATCTAACAGTGCTTTTTCTCCTTTTCTTCTCCCTTCTTAATGTTTCCCTCTAGCTGATTACTCCTCATGCCATCCGTGTACAGACACCTCCCCGACATATCCCAGGGGTTGTAGAAGTCACATTGTCCTACAAGTCTAAGCAGTTTTGTAAGGGAACTCCTGGAAGATTCATTTATACAGGTAAGGATGCTTTAGTACTAGATAAAATGTGGAAGAATAAGGCAGGCATCACACTTTCTAGGGCTTCTACTTTCATTATTAAAAGCTGTACTGTATTTTATTATTTTGGTTGAGCGCGTCATTGAAGGTACCAATTTAAGGTTGGATTTCAGAAATGGATGACTGTAGAGATGAATCTGAAAACATACCAGTGGGGGATTTTTGTTTGCTTGTTTGTCCTCACAGTGGGGCAACTCCTTACCCAGGAGGGAGGAGGAAGGAGAGAAACAGATACTACAGTACTTAAACAAACAGAGGAAGAGTGCAAGCGCAAAGAGCCAGATATACTACTGCAATCGTGAACCTGTCTTCCAAGAAGTGCCTTGCTAAATATCTCCATCTTATGCTGTCCAGCAAGTGTTGCAAGTGTTCAAAGCAGCAGCCTGTTGGCCTGCCCATCTCGCCATAACACACTTGTCTCTGGCTTCCAGGGAGGCCAAGTAGCTTTCACCCCAGCCAATGCTACAAGCATGGTGACCTGCAGTGTGTTTTGGGGTGGCATCCCACCCTGAGACCACTAAGTAGAGTGGTTTGGCCTGAAAATTATTAACACAAAAACCATGCTAAGACATTGCAGGTGCTATCAATGTTAAACCACTCCCAGCAATTAGAAGAATGGCCTGGGAAATAAATCAAGTATCAGCCTAACTATTTAAAATGTATGCATGTCATTGATTCCTTGGAAGGTATGCATGCTACAAGAATTAATGGCTTGGTCCAAGTTTTGATGTGCTTGTCCTTTCATCTGCTTGTTGTTTGACATATGCAGACAGGACTGTCTGTAACTGCTTTCTGAAATGTGGTTCATCACAATCCAGTGCAATTCCTTTCTCTGTGTGCAATTCCTCATTCTTGATTGGCCCTGAAACTTTAAAAATAAGATATATCCTAAATACTTGTGGCTATGAGGCATTCTGAATTACTCTGGGCACATGTATTGCTCCATCTGTGAGTGTAGGGACATACAGGGACTTGAGGCAGAGGAGATACTTCTGTGCTCAAGCTGGATAGCAAAGTTCTCATTTGATTTTTCTTAACACTGAGCAAGTTGAACAAAGTTGCCTTATAAAGCTTTGTTGTCTTTTTCAAACACTCTCCCCCACTTGGGATTATATACTGGGTTTCTTTAAACTGGGTCTTAAAGTGTTCATGTATTGCCTTGCTGGCTGAGAAGCAAGCGCTTTTGGAGGCTGTGTGTACTTGTTGTGACCGTTATGATTTCAAGAGAGTGTGGGAAATGCATATATTGGACAGTAATGCGCCATATAAAAGAAAAGAAAAAAAAAAAAGTTTTTTAGGGTTTGAAGGGATTTGAAGAAAAGAAAAAGCAAAGGGTCAAGTTGCCAGCTGGTACAAATTGCTGTTGTTTACCATGTGAAAGCATCAGCCAGAGCTCTGGACAGTTTGGCCATGAATCCTTTCCCTCCTCACTTTCTTACTCACAATAAGTTATGCTGTCCTGCTTGTTGTCAAGCCACTGGAGAGGCTGCATCTTGGGCTGGTGAAATAGCAAATATGCATGTGGAAGAAGAAGAAAGGGAGGAAATTTGTTGCCCTTCACTTTGCAAAGAGATTTTTGGGGACTTTGTTTTACAAACTAAATGTAGATGTGGCTTGGACCCATTTTAGTTTTGATTTTCAGCTAATCATTAATTAGCTTTTTCAGTAAAAAGGAGGGCGACAGTTTAGCCTGGCTGCCCAGAAGCAGATGGCTGAATGTGGAAATAAGGTGTCCCAGTAGGGAGAGTGTTTACATATATGCATTTTCAGGTTAGTGTTTAAAACACATTCTTTTTCATTCAATCAATGAAGGTTATGAAATACCGAACAACAGTGATAAAATCAAAGGTGATCCAATCTGTGGACAGTTCTCTTACTTATGCAGCTTTTATGGAGTTAAGGTACATGCAGAAAAGCTATTGTGACTGAAATCATACCTCACACAATTTACATTTTCCTTTTTAGAGGCAGGCTGAACTTAAATGTGGCTTTTTAGAAAGGACTAAAAGAAACTAAAATAAAAACAATTAATGCCTCCTGACCTTCAGAAGAGCCTTCCAGCTCTTTAAACAAAATACAGGTTCAGTACACGCTTGCCGATTAGTTTTAGTTAATTGAAAATTATAGGATTGACCCAAGAGGAAAATTTTGTTTGCACTCCAATCACTTTTACAAATTAAGGAAAATTACCACAATTTTGTTTAGCTAAGGTTTCACACTGAGTTCACGAAATTAGCTCAGCCATCCCAACAAAGTCAGCACTTTGTTAGTGAGCACTAGAAAAAAACTAATAGTCTATGGTGTGTACAAACGAAGCATAGAAAAAGCTATGATGCTTTGGAGAACTAGGCCAAGTGTTTTTAATTAGGATTATTGGTTCATTGTAAGTTTTGAAGAACAATCAAACTAGCAGATTAGCTGTTTCTTTTAAAGCTAGAATTTCTTGCCATTCATTTTTCCCATGAGAACTTGTTTTAACTCCCACATAGCGTTTTTTTTTTTTTTTTTGCTTTTTTTGCCTTTTTTTTTTTTTTTTTTTAACAAGGCCTGCAGGAAATGGACCAATTGGAAGTTGGGATACAGTAACATTCCCCAGCATCACTCCAGCCGATGGGAGTTTTTCACAATGTTCTTCAGTGAACTCAGTGTTCTGGAACATATTACAAAACCACAGAGGCCAAATGTTTTCTCAGAGGAGTTTGGCCTCTGTTTCTGGCCGAAAACATTTCAGCATCACTTGCTGCTTATTTACCCTGCTATTAAGAACAAGAAAAGGGAAAAGGAGAGAAGAGAAAAAAAAAAAAAAAAAAAGGAAGGGGGGAGGAGCATGAGTGTGAGAGAGAGAGAAAGACCTGGGGTTTGTGGGCGGTGCAGGAGTTGATCAAGCGTAGTTTCCTTTCTGGTGAGAATGTCTCTGCTCGTTAATGGTCCCATTTTGTGGTCAGGTCTCATTTAGAAGAAATTATTTTTAATCAGTGTTCAACAAAATATCCCCTCAAGCCACCTGGCTGTAAACTGTTTTTTTCTTACTGTTAAGTACTTAAGTTCTCAGAAGAAAATACCCAGTGACCCATTAATTTTAACCTTTTTTTCCCCTTTAACTACAAATAACTTAGTAACATGATCTCTAAGTAGTTCATGTATGATCTAGGAATCAAGGTCACATATATACAGAGAAATCCTGGCTTTTGTAGGTATTTCTGAAAGAATTAAACCAGTGTAAACCCTGTGCTTTCAAGAATTTTTTTTTTTCCTTATTTTCCGTCTGCAAGGCAAGCCATGAACATACAGAGCAATTATTTATTAGATTTTAAGCTTTGACATTTCTGAGAGAACATTATTAGAACTACAAAAGTCTGAACACATCTTGTGTGTGTGTTCACTCTGGAATAATATTGAAAGTCCGTATTGCACACAGAAATAACCAAACATGCTGGTCAGTATTGCCCTGTGGCAACCTTAATCTGTAAATCTCTTCTGCTACTGAAAAGCACCGAATTAAACTTCATTTCACAATTTAGGTATCAGGTATGTATCACTGCCATTACTCTGGAACTGGAGAAACTGAGATAAAGGAAAAAGCTGTTAGAGATACAAATCTGTATGTAGTTTGCCAAGGTGAGTCAGGGTATATACGGTTAAATACAGAATGAGAATTGGCACAAATCTGTGATACTTGGACAGGCCTTTGAGATTTTCTTTGCTTTGTTTTAATTTGAAAAAACAAAACAAAAAAAAGGTGCTTCATGAACAGCATGATTTTCACAGATGAATTTTGCTATGATGTTAAACTGTGAGATTTGAATGGGACTGCGTGAATGTAAGCAAAAGGAGAATTTAACTCAATGCATATTGGAAAGGACATCTGGAAGGTCCATAAAAATGTGTTATGCTGTGTCTTCTACCACCTGCTCATTTTAAGGTTTTGTACTTTTATTCACAAACTGAAGGACTTCATAGGGGATGGAAGTATATAGCTTTGTCACTTATGTTATGTATACAACATGGGATTAATTCAGATTCTTGACTAAGCAATACCCCAAATACTGTTCCTTTCTTTTTTTTTTTTTTTTTAATCGGTTACATGGTTGGATAGAGGTTGGAATTTAGGTACAGTTTTCATTTGCATTAGTCTTGCAGGGAAGCTGTGGGCTAAACCATTTGTGTGCTGACAGGGTAACTAGAGAAACAGACAAGTCACCCCAGTTCATTTGGGGTTTGTTATAAGCTATGGGATATATGTCTCTAGATGTGCTAGTAGCAGGAGTAAGTGGATGTAGGGTCAGCGTAGACACACAGGGCTGTGCAGTGTGAATAGCTCAGATGCTGAGCACTGATCCTCCAGGATAATTGTGACAAAGGCCGAGTAGGTCACAGTGGAGCAATGCCGAGACTGCCCAGTGTTTGCATTACGCTTTTGGGCCATTGTGGGTAGAGTGATGTAGAAATGCTAGCGCTGTGGAGGTCAGCATATTTGCAGAATTTCTGGGAAACTGCCTCTTTCTCTGAAATGTCATAGTGCTTCTCTGAGAACTTTTCACTCCCCTAGTTGCTGTGGAAAAATCCCTGTTCCATCCTCATTTCACCCTTTATTTACTTCTGAAGACATTTGAGACTGTGTAGAAATGGAAGAGCCTTGCAGATCACAGATGATTTAGGTAACTATTGCAAAGGCCTTGAGTTCAGGTGGCTTCATTTTCAGGTTTTTTCTTTAAATGGTTTAATTTTCAGAAGCACCGGGGTAGTCATCTCTGAGACTTCTTCTGTATTAATTTCTGAAGTCAAATACCTCCAAAAGTAAGAGACCAAAACCTACCTGTCACCATTTAAAATTTGAGTCCATGGCCCTAGAAGCAAATGTGTCAGACATGTACACAGATCTAGTCAGAACTGGAACCACTTAAAAGGTGATGTCCAGTCCCTAGAGTTTCCAGCCTGGTAAACTTCAGTGATTTGTTTGCTAGGAAAATTTTCTGCTTTGAAGAGGGCACCAATAAGTATTAACTATGCAAAGTTAAACAGATATAAAATCAATGAATCAATTAGTTTTCAGAATGGAGAGTTATGGAGTTTGTAGAGTTAAAAAAAGAAGAAAGGAAAGAAAAGAAGAAAAAGAAAAAAAAAAGAAAATAAGATAGAAAATAAAAGAAAAATAAATAAAAGAAAAAATAAAAGGAAAGAGAGCAAAAGAAAAAAAAAAGATAAAAAAAAAAGAAAAAAATTAGTGGTGATAAGAGACAGACTGGCTGTCAAGAAGTTCCTGGAGCCCCACTGGAGCCTTTCTTGATCCCTGTGGGCTATACCAGCTGACCTTGGCCATAGCTCTGTATCTGTTAGTTCCTGAGAAATGTTAAAACCTAGTGGCAGTTATTCTCAACATCAGTAATACACAACCTCATTAGTTGTACAATGCCTCATTCATGTGTGTTTATTATTAAATCATGAGCACTTAAATAGCTGATTAGTATAAATGAGGAGAGAAGGCCACCATCAACGGAACAGTAAAAATAAAAGAAAAAAGCCAGCATCTCCGATGGGGCTTGGATTTTATCCTGATGTGTTTATAAAATCTTCACCTTCAAAGATATGACAATCATTAATCTGAAATGGAATATAGAGCACATCACTTCTTCAGAAGAGTGACCAGCTATGAGATCTGGTAGCTAGCAAATGAATGCCATTTGTTTTTAACAGCGGTTTTTATCTGTCTTTCACTAGCAAATATTAATAGCAGTGGCAGAATAAAATGTATCAGATGTCTTGAAGTTAAATAGTCACAGAGTGTTACAGAAGAACAGAACAAAATCCTTCAATACAAAGAAATGTGTAAAGTTTAAAATAAGAGCTGGTGTCTGTTCTTGAAAGCAGGAGAGCCCTGCGCTGCAGGTTACCCTGTGCTTTGGATGCTCAATATAAAGTCTGTTCCAGAGCTCAGAGAAACTCTACGGAGGACAGATAAGAGATGGTAAATGCTAACTATAGCACAATCAAGTAAGGAAGAATTGTATTAAATCCTTTGTAAATGTAGACTTTTACAGGTGGATTTAATTAATGTCTCTGGAAACAAGCAAAAAAAGCCTCATAACAGCTGTCTGAATAATGTCCCAGTGTGAAGTTCACTGGGTTCCCTCTTCATCTCATTGTGCCAAGTGTTTGTTTCCAGATGGGCCTTGCCATGGGGACACTGGAGTCAACAGGAGTTGTGTGGAGCTCAGAGATGTATCTGTCTTTGGGGTAGTGCATTGGGCTGAAGAAGTTAAGTTGTATGTGTGGCTTTCTGCTAGCATACGAGTTTGATGTAGTCACTGAAGAACTGGGTCCTTGTGGGTTCTGGATGCTTGCAGGTAAAAAACAGATGGGAAAACAAGGGAGGGTTTAGTGCAGTCTCTCCCTCCAAGCATCCAAATCTTGGGTGTTACCTGCCCTTGAAAAGGAAAGTTGCCCTCAGGAAATCTGTATTTGAGTTTAAGGTTGAACCTGAACTTTTCTAAGTTCCAGTCCATTAACTTAGATGCTCTTCTGAGTCAGTGTTAACACTTGGTCTGCTTGGCCTATCTGGGAACTTTTTTTGGGGGAAATAAAATGATTGCAATTAATTTGGAATAAGCTTTCCTTGATGAAATAACTTCAGTCTTTATTATTTGGTAGCAGGCTTGGGGGTTGATATTGTTACAAAAGTGTTTGTTTTGAAGTTTGTTAGGATGTGCCCAGTGGAGTGAAGTATGGAGAGTTACCAGGGTTGAATACTAGGAATATTAGGGCTGTTGGTTTGGTTTGCAGAAATTCAGGATAGGAAACTGGAAGTAATCCTAATTGATCGTAGGAAAAAGGGTGTTCCCAGACAGTGAGGAGATGGTGGAGGTAGACTGGAAAATCCCTTTTGTATGCTAATAGAAACACAGAACCCTCATATCTTTGGTATTAAACACTGGCAGCACCATAACACACTGCAAAAAACAATCACCGAAAGTGTGCAGTGTACCTGTAGGACAGCTGCAAAATGAAAGCAATTACAGCAACCGTCAGAATAAAGCTGGCTGTGAAGGAAACATATTATTTTGCATATTTTATGTGTACACTTTCCAAGAAATATGACCTTTATTTTCTAGTTAGAGAGAAGTGCAATCAGAACTTATGCAGCAAAGGATAGCTGGATCATTAAAAAGAATATTTTCTCTGATATTAGAAGTCTAATGGGCACTAGTCCTTATTCGCAACCTTGGCTGTTTCTGTCTGCCCTGAGTTAATAAGTGATAAGGCCAAAAGAGAAATAAATCACTGAAGCCCCTGTCCAAAGAAAACATATTGACTACAGCCAAGCAAATAACAGCCCATAACCAATGGTCCCATTCATCATTCATGTAATAGGGATATAAAGTGTTCTCTACCTACAAAACCATAGAGTAGGAAAAAGCCTGATAAGCCCCCAATCTAAGCTGTGTGATTTGATTATTAAAGGACATGAACTGTTTGTCACAGACCTTTAATCTTTAAGATGTGTTGCTATTTCTAAACTATAAATTTGTGGTAAAGGATTAGAAAGCTATTAGCGATAAAGGTATAAACTAGACTTTATAAGGATCCCTGCAATTGTCATGCAACTGTGTAGACCCTTGGAACCTTAACCTACTGAATATGATATAACATAGTTATCTGACCTTCAAAGCCAATAAACCATTTTTTGCTTCTCAAGTTCCAGACTTACTCCATGATAGATTAACCCTCTGGGTTCACAGAATAAGCCTTGTAAATTCTTTACTTTATCCCCATCCCAAGACCTTTAAATTTTCACGTCCGTGCTTCAAAACTCTCTTATTCCAGACTGAAATTGTTAATATTTTTTTTTTATTATTCTTCTTTTAGCTCATGTCAGTTGATAAGATACTATTCCCCATTTTTAAAAAATGACCAATAAAACAGAGAGCTGAGATGAATTTCTAAGAAGTCTGAATTGCACTGTTTCTATAGGGGGCTTCACTGTCTTGTTTTTTAACGTATGTTTATTCAGATTAGATTAATGCCACAGAAATTGACAGTTTATGGTAAAAACAGTGGTGGTACTGCTTGCCTTAATGCATTTTGATCCCGTGCCCTGAGAAGAGGGACAAGGCACTATCTTTTTGCTCGTTCAGAAGGCAGACTCCTTGGCTACCTGTTGCCATTGAAGCATTTCATAGACGTTTAGCTGGGAATTCTGGCTGCCTTGGCTGACATATATATGTACCAAACTCATCTTTCCTGTGCTTCTCATGGGGTCCAGCAGGTTTTGATTTCTGCCTGGAACTGTGTGCAGGATTTACTGTGTGTTATTAAAAAAATGACCAAGCTGTGGGCTAGACTGTCAGAGGTGCCCATGTGCACAACACGCTGGCTCTGGCGAGAAAGTCAGAATGGGAATTTAGCGTGTGGCTGCCCGAGGCACGCTCTTGCACAGCACTACCTGCAAAATACCTCCTTAAGATGTGCTTAATCCTTGGAGGTGCTTGTTAGTGAGGGTTCATTTTGCTTAGGCATTTTGTTACACAAGAGAAAGCTGTATGGTTGTCTCAGACCAGCACTGTAGTGTGCAGCCATCATTCCCCAGGGGCAGGGCTTGGGCAGCCTCGCATGCTTTATGCTTGTACTAGCATCCCCATGCAGCCAGTAATGCTTATCTAGCCTGGTTAAAGCTTGCTGACAGCAAAGACTACACAGCAGATGGGCCCCAATATATCCCATGTCTACAGATTCAGGCTTTTTTTGTTAATACATAGATAAAAGCACAATCTTGTACCTGCAGCCTTTCATCTCAGTGGATGCAAGAGCAATTTGTTGTATGGAATGTGAAGTTCTTTGTACTTTTCTGCTGTCTTAGAAGAACTCACACAGGCTCTTATGCTTAGTTATGAAGATATCAAGTGATTAAGTGATGTGGTCTGCTGTGGTGTCTGGATGGATGTGTTGGGAACAGTTTAGTCCCAGTATGACTAAGTGCAATCCTAGCAGCTTCTTGGGCTTACCCAGAAGGCTGCAGATTTGCCTCCTGGTGCAGGTTGCAGAGTCCATTGTTACTTTATTCAAAGCTGGTTTGCATATTTCTGTGTGTACCATATTGCAGTCTGAAGCACAGACATGCCTTTGTAGGCTGGAGAGATGCTGTATTGCTGGCACCAAAGGAGCCAATGGAGGGAAGAGAAGAAACTCAGAAAGGAAGGGAACTGTAACCATGGTGTTTTAAATTATCTGAGACATTTGGCAATAGTCCACTTTTATTTCATGCTAATAGCTGGCTAATGGCTGACTAATGTCTGTGAGAAAGTAGAATTTCCTTGAAGAATCAATCTGCACAAAAGTTTCAACAATGTCAACAAAATTCCCTAGGATTATCTGGCAGATCTGTAAAGTCACCCACTTGCTGATGTTACTAAGCAAGAATATTGTGGCAATAATACTACAGCATTTTTTTTACTAATTTCTTCAACTGTTTGCGCCCTCTCCCCAAATCAACCCAAATTTAAAAACAAACAAACAAACAAACAAAAAAATAATCTCAAGCCCAATTGTTTGAGGTCTGTGTGTAACTATATAATCTTCCCTGGAAGGTGTTTTACTATTGGATCTTGTCATTGGTGTGTTGTGAACCCTGCAGTTAATTACAGAAGTATAAACCCATCATTACTTAATTCTGTCAAGCCAAGCGTATGCAGGTCTTTTATTCTGCAAGGTAGGACAGAAGTTATTAAATGTATTAGTACACAAATGTGTTAGCAGGATGTAAATTAGACTGTGGTTTTGCATCAGGCTGGCTATTCTGCATGAACTTCTTTCATACTCACACTGAATTTAGATTACCAAGTACCAGATAGTTCATGGCAGTTTACACCTTGGGGAGATAAGCGTAAACCATCCGTTCAGTATCACAATAAAGAGCCTGGATTTGGACATCTACCATTGAAAACCTAGTCTTGTGTAGTTTGCCCTAAGCTATTTGCATGGCCGTATCCACAGTTATTTCATCTTTCAGTATTGTTTTTAATTTCCCTCCTCTTCCTTCCCTCATAAATGTGATTTTATTAATATTTTTCCTGTTGGCATAAATTGTGGTTAACCTCGTTGAATGAAGAGTCATGGACTTGAACTGCTCTTGCATAGAACCAGGTGTCAGCATTGGTGGTTAATAAGAGGAAACCCTATTCCCAGCACACAGAGGGTTAACAATAATAAAACCAAACCAACCAACCAAACAAACAAAGACAAAAAAAACCTACCTAAAAAACAGAGAAAACTCACACAATTAACTAAGAATGGTATTTTTAAAGTCCCCATGGAAAAGAAAATGCACATGGAAATTAAGATGTTGTAAAAATCTAGCAAAAATACACATTTGTTAGAACAGGAAATGATGCCAAACTCTCCATTTTAAAGCTGTGAACATTACAGAGCCAAACCTGTGATGTCTATGAATAACTGTGAAACTTGCTGTCACTTTTTAGTACTGCAGCATCTTCCAGGAATGGCTTCATCATCCCTTTTCAACATAATGAGGTCCTTCCTCTTTTACTTTGTCTGCAGAAAGGATAGAAATCTAGTGAGCTCTAGTGATGCTCTCTTTGGAGCTCTGGAGCATGATATCCCCTCGACTGTCTCAGACATCATGTTAGTAGTGGGTGAATCACTATCAGGAAACTCTTCTCTCAATCCACTGTGTGCAGATGGACTCTAAATTTAAAGTGCTCAAATATGCACTTTGATGGCTGAAGCTGGGTGAGAAGCATTACACCCTCAGTGACCCCACATGATAGGTGCTGTGCAGGAAAGTAACTATTGCCCCAAGTATTACAATTCCAAGATAGTTTGTAAAATACATGTGCTTATTGTTCTTTTGTTGCTGGTGTTGGTTTTTGTTTGGTTGTTTTTTTCTCCTAACTTATATCCTATTCCTAGGTTTTCATGGGGTAATTTCCTTAGAGGACTACAACTCATCAAATAAAATACATAGTTTGTATGCTCAGGCAGTTCTAGAAGCAAGCTTATATTTGTAAAGTTGAAAGGCAAGATTTTACTGCCAGAAGTAACCACGGATTCATGTTGAAAGGTCACTTCTGCAAGGGAATTATTTTTTTTCCAAATATAGATTTCTGACTAGTTTCAACACTTTGAAAATAATTCTCCCAAATTTCACACACATGTTGTGCACAGCTACTAGAAATTGTTGTTACATTGTTGTTCCTAAAAATAGGTCTTCGAGTGGCCATGATACTGAAAAACTATAGTATTTTCTCTATAGGTTTTTAATTTTGAAGTACTTTTGGTTCCCTTAAATCTTGCATTGAAATGTGCATGTCATTTATTTAAAAGGAAGAGAATGAAACATGCCTTACCTATTAGCCTTAGATCATATTTTCCCTGAGTGTTTTTGTCAGCTCAGACTGTTATTGATAGAGGATCTCTCAGGGTAATGCACAGGTCTGGCAAGTCAGGGGCAGGAATAAGAATCTGCACTGGGTATCTTGTTTTGGAATGAAGTATTTAGTTCAAATTTCCCAAAGACAAGGCCAATCCACACATTGTTTCTTCACCAAAACTGTTCATCCTTGCATCACTTGCAAGTTCTGCTAAGAAGACAAATGAACCTTCTTCAAATTGGGGCCTAAGGGAAAGGATGGAAATGACCCCTCCCCTCTCCAATTTCCCCCATTAGACTTTTTTTTCACAGATGTTCATGCTGATTAGAGCTGGGAAATAAGGGTGTTTCTGTGGACCATGAATATTCATTTGGTTTTTTGGCAATGAATTTCCTTCAGTTTCCCTGTAGTGTTTTGCTCCCTGTGCATGTTTGAACAAGCGAGTTAACTGAGGTAGTCCATTTTAAGAAACTGGAAATTCATGTTTCATAGTGTGTATGTCTTTCCCTCAACAAAATGTTGTAAACTTACTGTTGGTTGTTAAGAAACATGACGCAAAAGTAGCAACCACACATGAGGTGATGATCTCTCTGAGCACAGGCTATGAATAGAGAATTTAAACCAAAAATTTGTAACAATCTATTCTTAGTGATTTATCTATAAGGATAAGGTTAGTCTATCTGACAACTGCTTTCAGCTAACTAGTTAGTTGTTAAGCAAAACATCTCTTTGCACGGTTACTGAGGGAATGGTTTGTTGTGAATTATTTGCACTACAGTAGTACTGATGCCCTGATCTGAATAAGCTGCTGGACTTGATCTTTGAGGGGCCTGCAATACTGTGCCTAATTAGACCAAATGGATGACAGCAGAAATCTATCCAATTTATAGCAGAAAATCCCAGGGTTTTTTGTTTGTTTGTTGTTGTGGGGGTTTTGTTTGTTTGCTTTTGGTTGGTTGGTTGGTTTCACCTTTTAAAATTTTTGAAGTGTTATAAAACATTGAATGGAGATTACTGTACCTCCTACTGCTCATTTTTGTAATTCTGCAGAAAATGTGAGGACAGAAATTGTAGACAAGGTATAGGCAATAGCTGGGATCCTGCTCTGCAGTCCATAAGCAGCCAGGCCAGGCAGACAGCACACAGGAGGAACTGGGCAAAATTCCTGACTTCAGTGGGCATCCTTTTGAATTACAACATTGTGGTCCTTGGAATCACCCAAAATTGTCATTATCTGCTGTGTAGCACCTTAATACTTACCCATTGTGTTCTGTGGAATAATGTACACAATTTTACAATAACTATGTAATTAACTCACTTTGCTACTCCCCTCTCCAGGGAAACTCATGCTTCTATTAATGCTATTAGGAAGGTCCTATGCATAGAACAAAGAAAGTGGTGCAGCAGATGAGTTAACATGATTTGATTTGCAGATGCTTTAAACACTTAGCAGGAGACAGCTTCGGAAGCTAATTAAATCACTCTAAGGTGCACAGGATTATCTGCTTTGTAAGAAACAATTTCAGAGAGTTATGGTCACCCGTTAGCTGAGGGAAGTAAAAAGCGTATTTGTTTGGAATTAAATTTTCCCCTCAAAGTGCCCATCAGACCTTTCTTTCCTCATATTTCTAAAATAGACTTCTTTGGTAGCTAATATTTTCTAGTGAATTTTGCTTTTGCAGAATTGGCATTGCTTCCAACTTTCTTACGTAAAAATTTTCCTACTTAGCTATTGATTAGGATCTGCCTTTAAGCAGTGTCTTGAGTAAAAAATTGTGTCGGTACATTCACTACCTCTCAGATACTGCATCTTATTTAGTGTACCGGAATTCCCAGTTTAAAGTAATCACAAAATTTATGGAGAAACGGATAAAAAAGGTTGTAAAGTATCGATTTGGGGAAAATAATAACACAACTCATCTATAATAAGAAGAAAAATGAAGCAATAATTCAGGTGTATTGAACGGTTTGCTGCTGGAAGTATTGATCTGGTGCTTTAGTGTGCAACATTGCACCTAACATTGCAATGGAAGAACAGCACTGCATTCCCCTGCTCATTATTTCAGAGACACTATTGCCTTGTTACAGAGGTCCTTCAGAGAATGGACTGCTGGCAGGAAAAGAGAGGATCCCCCAAAATAACCACAAACCTGTAATATCTTAATGTTACTGTATCCTTCTATAACAACATTCAGACATTGTGTTTCTGTGCACCTCTTACGACAATCCCGAGTTTGGCTTTGCTTAAGTTTTTCTGCTCTTGCTCTCTTTGCTGTATCACATGTATTGCCTCTGTTCTGTATAAGTGGTACCTCTGCACTGTCTCTTTTGATAGCACATGATCAGAACTGCTATAATTGAGGAAACACGTTTCCCTTAAATATTGACAGGATCCACATATAAAAAAAATCCTAATCTTACTGCAGTGTTTCCTTAATAAACAAACATTGAAAAAAGAACAGCAAAGGTCAGTGGAATTTTAAAATAAGCACCCCGACATTTCCAGAACATTAAACTCCATCATGCAATATTGCATTTCTGTTTATCTGCTGACATCTGCAAAGGTATTGTGCTTGATTGTTTGGCATAAATAATTTAGCAGCAATAATTTTATAATAAGCACAGATAAGATTCACCTATGTAAAAAAATAAAATAATTAAGCAGCAAGAAATTGTGCGAGGTTAAAAATAGTGAACTCCTGTAAGAGTGCAACATTTTAACACTTGTAAAGACAAATGTGTGTCCTGCTCTGTGAGGAAGCTGCTTTATACGTGCCTACAAACTTACTGCATCTCCCATGATCATTATCTAGAAATATGAGCCAGACGAAATGAGCAAGTTCTGAACAGATCAGACCTCCTGCAGATTTCAGCTAACACTGATCTGTAGATTTGCACTGGATCCTCAGCATTGTTGGGCTTGCAGGGTTTGTCCTTTCTCCTTTAATCCATACGGGGGGGGGGAGTGAAACAGACACATCTGATCAAGGAATGTGGGGAAGGGAGGAAAATGAAAAGAGGAAAATAATCTACAGCCAATGCAGAGGCCAAAGAAAATGGCCTTCTGTCAACTGCAAGGCCGTGCACTAAGACTCTTGAACCGTCGATACTGAAGTGAGCACAGGTCATAGCATCTCACTGCGCGCTGCTTTCACAAGCACAAGTTCTCCCTCCATCAGTTTGTGTTTTCCTTGGGCAAGAAGCGCTGAGGAGTGTGCTGTGGCTGCAGCCCTGGGAGGGTTAAGATTCCTTTCATTTGCATTCTCGCAGCTCTACACTGGCTCAGGAAGCAGAAAACGTGCAATTGTTTTTGTAACCTAAATAACGTTTCTAGTTTAGAAGCCCCAGGGGAAAAATCCTTGTCAAGCTGGCAGGTTGAGATGGCATGATGATAAATGACTGAGGTGTGTGTTCTGACTCTGTGGGGACACGTGGGGTGAAGAAAACCCCCTTCTCATGCACTCTTTGCATCTACAGTCAGGAAGGGACAATTGCAATCTGAAAACATACTTTTGCCTCTGGAAAGAAGTAGGACCGTGCCTTTCTATTCACTGAAAGAATTATTTTCTTGTGGGTCAAGGTGTTTGTGGTGTAGCATCTTTCTAAGGCTCTGGTAATGCTTGTGGTTTTTCTCGGCCTTTGGTGATTGCAGTCAGGACAGACAAACAATGTGTTATGGCTAACACAGGAAATGACTATGGCACAGGGTGTCAATAGAGCAGTTGAGCAGTTTCATCATTGCACACGTGTGTTTTTTTAAAAAGAGTTTGACACTTAAAATGTTATTGGGTGGTGGCAGTTCTCTTACAAAGAAAAAAAATCCCAGGAGCTTGTGTAATACAGTCTAAAACTGGGTGAAATTCATCACAGATATTTTCTCAAATTTGTGCAGTAATACCCTAATAAATACTATCCCTCTAGATTTCATAAATTTGCTAAGTTGAGTTTTTATGGAAGCTGGTTTTTTTTGTTGGTTTGGTTTGGTTTTTTTAACTTTTTTTTTGCCTTCCCCCCCTCCTCAATGTACTACTTACAGTGGCAGAATTCTTTTCAGGGGTATTGATTTTTTTTTTCACATATACTTTCATAATGAAAATTTCTTTTGCACTAAAATTCATTACAAATGTGTCTCTATCATGTACTTACTACTACTACTACTTTTCAGAAGCTCTGCACACTTTAAAACATTAAAAAAAAAACTGACAAAGGCTTTGTGTTTACATACGTTACTAGTTAATTTTCACTATTATTGTAATTAAAAACAGTGTAAATCAATCAGCGTCCTTTAAGAATATCCTTATTTAGAAGCAATCAAGGATACTCTTTAGATTACTTAAGTGCTCTATTACATTAGGAATCTAATTGTCAACCTTTGTAAAGTTTCATGGGATTATTCTAAGAATGACAATATCTGCAGTTCTAGTAAGTCTCGACTGCCTGACTGCAAGCTTTTAGTGGACTTTCCATCTGGTATTTTGATCTGCACTGTCCCATTTTGTAGCTATGCTGACCAATAGACTTGAGTGGACTCAGGTTATCTCCCCGTACATCCTGAGCTAAGCCCACTCACTCCTCTGCTGGCAGCACTGGCAGGATCCCCTCTTAAAATTTATTTTATGCTGCTCTGACCTACTCCAAGACATCTTCCATATCCTCTAAAACCTCTGTCAGACCATGGCTGATAAAGGAAAAAAAAAAGGAAAGCTAAGGAGTCTTTAGTACGATTTAAGGTCCCAGTATGCGTATTGTAATTATAGGTATGGGTACAGCAGATAAAGCCACACTCTGATTTGAGTCCCATGTACCTCTTAGGCAAAATAAATATTGTCTCTGTCTTTTATTTCTGGCTCTTGTTTTCTCAGTTACATGTAAGTGTTTATCCAAGCCTTTTTAATATGGTCTGAATAGGGCTCCTTTTGCATAGCACTTTGACAGTTGCTGGTACCTTCTGAGAGAGTAAGACGGTTATGTACACAGCATTTTCTCATTAGAAGATTAACTGTAACACGTGTATGCAGCTTGATTTCTTTTAAGCTCTAGGCTGGTAAAACAGAGGGGAAAAAGGCTAGAGCAATTGTATTACCTTGTTAAATTGCTCAGAGCTTATTTAGATAAAGAATTACTTGGTGCTTTTCTTAGTACATCGTACAGCTGTTTTCTTTTTTTTTTTTTTTTGTCATCTTTTTTGCATTTTGTACTTTGTTATTCTGATGATGCTGAAAGACAAAGAAACAAACTTCTCTCCATAATTCTCTCCAAAGAACATACCATCTCTTCCTATTTTCTTGTTAAAACCAAATTGTGTGCAGTTTGTAGGAAATTGAAACCACATTTTTCACTTAACTTTCCAAAATTAAAATTTATGAGGAAAAAGAAGCAATAAAGCAGTTACAATCTGGTCATCTATAATTATCTCTGTGGTTGGAGTAGTTCCACATTTAAAGAAAGTGACACCAAAAGTTTATCAAGCTTGTGTCACAATCAAAAATTTCACTTCTCTTTTATGACTTCAGACCACAAGAACTGCTGAAACCCGTATTATGCACTTGGAAATTATCTTGATGTAAAAGGAACTGGGTGATCTATAAAAACAAAGCTTTTCTTCTAACTGAGAAACACAGAACAATATTTATCTTCCTTATTCATTTGTTTTAGAATATCAGTGTTAAAATAAATTTATCAAACTGCACTCTTTAAGCTGATTTAGCATAATTAATTGCAAAAAATCTTATTTTCCCTCTCTATCTATTGTTATGTATGTATTTCTATGTGCGTTTCACATGATTCTTTTTTCTTCAGCTGTTGTGTTTCCCCTCTACTGCATTGCTTGCACTCTGAGAACAATGGAAATGACAGTTCAGTGCCAGAAATCGCAACTGCTCCAGCTCTAGAATGTTAGTGTCCCTTGCTTTAGCTTTCTCATTTTGCTTTTTTTGTCTCTGAATTAAAAATCAAGCCAAATGATGGATGCCCATTACAATCAATTGTTTCAGACAAGCCACCAAAAGTATTGTAGGATTCATTTACATTTAATCAAATTACACTTTATTTGCAATTCAGGGAAATGAGAACTCTGCAGTAAATCAAATATTTCCTCTCTAAGGGCCCCATTCAGCAGAAAATATCCACAGTCTTCCAAGCTGGTGCCTCAATGTATGTAGCAAATCTTCCAGTGGGAGGAGAGCTTGTGCCAACAAACCATCTACTGCAGTGTCTTTTCAACATTTTTCAGGGTTGTGGACACCTAAATATTTTCCAACATAAATGCACACCCTTGAACAATGAATTGTGCAGTGACTTTAAGCCTGTTGACAATAGTCTTGCATCTCTCCTAGTTCCCTTTCAAAGACTACCAAGAAATGGTTGCAGAACTTCTGGGGTCCTGAAAGTTTGTACACCACAAGCTGAAAAATACTGGTCTTTCCTTTGTTGATCCTGTTATTTTAATGGAAAATTAAATTAGCCTCTAAATAATTAATAATTAATAAATTAGCCTCTAAATAAATTAATTAGCCTCTAAATACATTTTTTTTCTGGGATGTTACTTGTCTCCAAATGGTTTCAGAATGGCTGGAAATGAATTAAGAGTGAAAATACATTAAAAAACTTCAAAGAGAATAAATTCTACTTGAAGGCAATAGTACAGTGCTGAGCAGGTACTCATTTTTGCTCATTAACACCTTAAGGAGAAGTCAGAAAACTTTATTTGCTTTGGAATGGGAGGTAATCTTTGACTCACAGCTCCTTTCCTATGCAGTTTATTACTGAAAAATTGCATCCAGCACTTTTACACGGGTCTATCACAGCACAGAGCAATGAATTTTGAATCTTGTCCTTTGTGGTTGTTCACATATTTAGTCAACTAAAACTTGAACAATAGCAGGATCTTGGTATCATCAGACGCTGCTAGTGGCTAGACACTGGAAATTGCGGATCCACAGTACTGGTGAGAAGTAGCTTGTCATCCAGCTGCAGAAAATCTTCTTTTTAAGACTCAGACTTCTCATGTGGTTTTGACTCTGTTGCTTACAGTCAGAATTTTAATTATATTTAGAGTCCTGAAAGTTCATTTAGGTGCCTGAAATAGGCATAGGTACCTACATTTTATAGCTTCATGGTTGTTCATTCCCCAGCTCTAAAATGGAGATATAATGTAGAACAACTATAAATTACAGGGAATGTATGATGCCAGATAACATGGAAAGAGCTCTTATATTAAGGCAAAAAACCTCTGCATAGGTACCAAAAAAAAAAAAAAAGAGAGTTACTTCGCTCCTGCTATTGGAAATAGATCTTCATTGCTGGGGAAATACTGTGAAATGTAAGAGCCCCACAGCCATAATCTGATTGAAATCCAGAGGTTTTAATGCTTAAAAAAAAATAACCAAATCATGTAATGTGTTCTTTAATCCAGTGGGATTGAAGAGCCTAACCAATAAAAAATGATTACTTTAATGCTTAAGAGTTAAATGTAATAAAAATCAACCCTGAGTACTTTTTCAAGAGTACTGAATTCTGCCATTTGATACTTACACCAAACTTTGGTGGGTCACTGTCCATCATAGACAATTAGCTGAAGTAAGATGAACACTGCCTATAGAATAATATGGTATTTCACAGTATAACAAGCTTTAAAACAGAGTTGGATTTGTCCCATCTCTCCCTTTCCAGTCATTTAATTTCTGAATATTTAAATGTTGGGGGAAAAAAAAGTATTTTGTTCTAGTTTTGTTCGCGATGTCCAGGAGGTGTTTAATTTAGTTTATTTTTTTATATGTTTCAGTACATGTTTTATTTTGTACTTATGATATACTACTGAAATAGTGGCTTTTGAAGTGGGCTCTGTCTCTTATGTTGCTGGTGTAGGCAAATTGCAGAAGGAAAGGAAACGAAGGGGAATGACAGGTCTGGGTTGTCTTGAGAAGAGCAGGAGAATCTTGTGGGAATATTTTTTCTCTCTTCTTTTGCTGATTCACTTTTGTTTTGTGCAATGACCAAAGTTTGGAAGGAAAAAGTGACATTAAATTTCCCTTTGCTATTTGGAGAAAGCATCTATCAGTCAGCAGGTTCTAGACTTAAATATAATTTCTGTGTTTTTCCCATCTTCGTCTATGATGAGCTGGGATGCATCTGCTCCAGCAGTAATCTACCACTTGCTACAGGCTGGAGAAAGGATTGTGCCCTTTCTGAGCCTCTGTACACATAGATAGACAACATATGCAAAATTATCTTCTAGGAGATGCAGATACATTTTTAGTCACACAACCACTTACACACACCCACACAACATTTTTATACGGTTTCTTTTAAGAGAAGATTGTTAAGTCTTTGTTAAGTAAAGATGTAAAAATAGCATGTTTTTTGAGACAAACAACTCTGCAAGTACATTGGTGTATAGTGTGGCACAGCACCTTGTCACTGTCCATTTTGTACTCAATCAGCTACAACTTAGATTTATTTTGAATTATTACCTTTGCCACTGAATGTGTATCATCTGCTCAGTTAGAGACCACGCAGAATATAATTGACAATGCCAACAAAGTGAGTAAATTCCACTGCTGACAATCTCCGTTATTAAGAGAAAAGAGTGACTTGATCGTCCCCTTGATTGTAGCCCCTTGATTGCCAGCCCAGTGACATACAAAGGCTGCCAGGACTCAGCATGTTCTTTCCAGTGCAAAACCAAAGTGATTTTCTCTGAAGCCAAAGACATTGGACAATTTTGGAAATTCTTCCCTGCATGGACCCATTTTCTAATAGCCTTTCTGCCTGCTTTGCACAGTAGCTAAATGCATTATGGGCGAAAAGGCAAGCAACTCCTCTTCTAAGTGTGCAGCGTTGACAGATGGTGCAGGATGCCACTCCTTCCCATCTCTGTCCCTGTATCTTCCTTGGTGAGCTGAGGTGTCCTTACAGAAAGTGGTTAGATACCAAGATGATGGGCTTGGCATGCACAGGGACCATGGGGGAGGAAGAAAAAGCTTCAGTCCCAAGTTGCATATACACAACACAGGAGAGCAGAAAGCAGAGATGCCCCAGGCCAGTTGTGATGGAGCTGGTTTGGAGCAAGAGCAGCATCGTCTGTGCATTGCTCTGCACAGACTAATTAACTGTGGCAGCCAGGTGCTTAATACTTTGTGCACTCAGGGCCTTCGTGGGTTTGTCTGTTTAAGTGCATTCTTGCATACTGCTGATGGACCCAGAAGTATATTTATATATATTGCTTACTGCCTGGAAAGCTACAAATCAGTTACCAATAAGTATGCCACTTCCAGCAAGATTAATGTTAAATTCCTCCTTTTACACCGGCAATTTGCAAATTGCTAAATTAGATTTTAACATTCGAATATATTTTTTTTTTTTTATGTCACACTTCCAGCATCTTTCTTTTTATCACTTGATGATGTTTTTTGTGTCCATATTGAACTTTGAGGCATATTAATATGATACAGATATATAATGATGCCAATTTTTTATAATGACAACAGTTCTCATGAAATCTAGAAACAAATTTGTACAGAAAAATGTAATCCGTTACAGTGGGGTTTGCCTTTTGTTTTGAACTGGATGGAAGGGAAGTATTTATGTTATACAAGACAAAATGGGCAATACCATACTACTGTGAAGGTATTTAATTGATAACTTCAGAGCTGAATTTTCCTATAGGCTGTTGATGATACCTAGAAAATGAAGAAGTAAACAAGCACAAATGCATTATTATAAATCTCTGTGACCATTTTTGGTTATCCATAGTAACTTTGTATCTCCTACTCTATTTTCTGATCCTCTTTGCATCTTTAATATGTGTATTCTACCTCTGCCTTGAATTAGGGAAATCATAATATCTCCAGTTTAGAAAAAAAAAATTCAATAACACTTAAAATACTTTCTAAAAAAACCCAAACAAACAAGAAACAAAAACAAAACACCAAAACAAACAACAACCTATTAAAAGAAAAATGGCTATTTTTGCTGAGTCCTATTTGAGTGCAGAAAAATTTCAGCTACCTCAGAACAGCATCAGTCAGTTGGAGAATGAGTGCAGCTGAGTTCAGGGATGTGGTTACTGCTTCAGTGTGCCACCATCCAGCAGAGAAGTTTGCTGCGTGTGCCAAAATCAGCAGTAACCACCGAAGAACCAAAGATCAGTTCACTCCCACTGGACAGTGAGGCCAGTGAGTTCCAGTTTGGTTCCTTACTTCTTTGCTGTTTATAGTTTCTTTTTGAAACATCAGCTTTATAGGCAAATGGTTGCACCTGGGATATTTTAATTTTCATACTCATCTTCACTGGTTTGCCACATATATTCTACATGGTAAACTGTGATGGTGGGAGAGAGGCGAGATGCGAAGGCAATTATTTTTACTTCCTCTTATACCCATGTGGCTCCCGATTCTAGATTAGTGATGTCTCTGTAGTCGTATTTGGAAGCTACTTAACTTGGAATTGGGGGCAGAGCTGCAGTATTTGTTGATTTCTCTGTAATTGACTTGCCAGGTGATCTAGTGTCGACAATTTAGCAAAGGCCTGTTCAGCCCCAGAGCACTCATTTTGTCATGAGCGTAAGCCCTTGACAGTGCTTGCCCATCACTTCCAGCACCTCCCCTCCTTTACTGAACCTCAGATCCCCCCTAAGCACAGTGGTGGGAGGAGACCTGCCAGCAGAGCTGCTGTGCAAATGGGGCACTAATGGTGTGCGAATCTGAAGATGGTTAACTGATCTGTGCATTCAATTAAGACGAGTTTCTCAGTTAACAGGCACCCTGGGAAGAGATGAGTTACTTTCATTTCTGGGATTATGAGCACTTAATGAAGAAGACATATCAGAATTCTGCCTGTGTTGCATGAGATAACCCTAAAATACAGCATGGGTTTTCAACTTATTCATCTAGCAAAACAACTTGCCAGGTGAGAGGGAGAAATCTATGCTTGTATGAGTTCTCTTGCAGACAGGCTCACAGGGCTGAATGTAAAGTGGAATTGCAAGCAAAGTTGGATTTTACTTTATACTTTTCCTGAGGTCTATCACTTTGCTTCTGACTTGCCTATTTAAAATTATAATTCAAAATGTAATTTAAATAATATTTACCATATTCTTTCTGTAAGACTTAAAATGTGAGCAGAACATCCAAGAAAGATGGATGTATCTGACTGAAGTTGAAGCTTGGCTTTCTAATGTATATATGCAAAATATAAACAAAGCTCCACCCAGTAAAGTTTCCAGCCAGTATCAGTATAGTTTCAGAAAAATTGACAGAATGGTTCTGCTTTATACTGGTTAAGGATCCTGGACAAAGTGAATTTAACATGAGTTTATGCTGGGCCTAAATGACTAATAAACACATTCAGGAGAAGCAAGAAAAACATAAATATTTCACACCAGTTTTGCACTGACATTGCTGAAAAATGGGAAGGATGTTTGTGGAGATAATGCTTTGGTTTTGGGACTTTCCTCTGTATTACAGCTTCCATAAGGAATAGGTGGTATCACTGTGTCTCATTAACTATTATTGCTAAGCTGAGCCAGCAGCTGACTGCGTCTTAGTGAACAGCTGCCTGGAGAAACTTTCTCCAAAAGTGCAGACTGGATCAGGGCCTGGAGTTCCTTATCCCCAGCTTATGTTAGCAGAGGTTGAGAAACTACATACAATTGTAAGCAAAAGTGATGAATGATATATCAGGGAGAAATGACAGGAAAGACTGCTTTCAGCTGCAGATATCACCATTTGCTGTATTTTTGCCACATAAAAGTGCTTACCCAAGTGAGCTAGTGGGGCATGACACCTTGAGAATAACACCCTGGGGCTGAACCCACTGTTGCCAGAGCAAATAGCCTGTGTTGAAGGAATTCCTCTACTGTGTTGAAGGAATTCCTACTGCAGTCCAAGTTATTCATGAAGGGGTTGAGCTGGCTTTTCAGCAATGGTACTGAAATATCCGTAAATGAGGGAGGAGGCCTGGGGACTATTTGAGGTCCATGAAAATGGAGGACCTCTCTTGAGAAAGGCTGCTGCACATAACTGGGAAGCACTGGCAAAGATGAGTCTCTTCCCAAGTCCGAAGCAGGGAGGTGGATGGGAAGCTCATTTCTTTGAGTTTGGTTTTGAAAGACTGCTGCCAGGCAAAAAAAACCAAAGCAGATTTGGTGGGTTTAGGTGCTGCACTGAGTACCGGAGTGCAAGCAGGTGACAATCTCATGCATACTTGGCTTATGTGCATGCATCCACACAAAGCGTGGGAAGATGGTGCTGAGGAAGGGGGCTGCAGCTGGAGTAAACCCATCATGCCTCTCTGGCAGCAGATTGGCAGCTGAGCCCTTGTAGGGAAAGGAGTGTTAGTCCACATAGACTGAGGAGGAGAATTAGGTCAGGTTCTCTGTTGACTTGTCTAGATCTTTTCCTGACAAATCAGTGCGGTAAAGAATAAGTTGGGAGTTTTCTTTGCCTCTTCTGGAACAAATAAGCAAAGATATTTTGCTTTTGGTACTGTATTGATCAGAATCATTGCAGTCACTTCAGAGGGAGGGGAAAGAAAATCAGAATTATTGTTATGAGCCTACTCTACCTTGGACATTGGTAGATGGGTTGTGCCATATTACTCCTTGCTTGTTTATTGACCTCCCCAACAACTCACCTGGGTTAATTAATTAGTTTCTGTGAAATTGCAGTCACATATGGATAATTTTCTTTCACCACCACCCAGTACCCAATTTGATTAAATTAAATCAAGCACATAGTCAATCACCTTTCTGACCAGAAAAAAAAAAAAAAAAAAAAGTCTTTGATGTGTTTTTTTTGTCATTTATAAATTACCCAGGAAAGCAACTGAGGAGGCATTTAGTTTGGTCCTGCGGTATGGCTAGTCAGTGCATATAAGGCTGAAGCAATACTTCATCTTTAAACAGGCTTGAATAAGGTTTCTTCAACTATTGAGCCTAACTCTGAGATCTCCCCTGCTGTGAGCCATAAGTTGCTTGTAGGCTTGTTCTAGAGAGTAATAAGTATTGTTGTTTAGCAATTGTGTTGTTGAAATTCAGCTCCACTATGTCTGACAGTATTTATCTAAAATACTTTCCCTGGTGCGTGCTCAAGTTCCAGTAAACCGTGTCTTATTGTGCGACCTTTTCATTTTCCAGTGAAAAGGGATCAGCTCGTCAGATAAAAGCTACAAGCTGGAGTACAGGAAAAATGCGTGCTCAGAAAATCCGAGCATGATTGAAAACAAGATGTGTTAAATCAATGCAGTTTATCGCCTGCCTATTCCTGGCAATTGCTGTTCTAAGCTCATTCTGAGCACACACTAGATGATAAAAGTATAGTGTCACAGCGCTCACTGGGGTGTGAGGGCAGGGAAACATGTTTATCAGACAGGCTGGTATGATTATTTTTTTTTTTTTACCCTTGATAACTGTTATTGTCAAAATTTTTGCAAAAAAAACCCCAACCCCCTGAACAGTTCTAGAAGCAGGTGATATAACAGCTGTTAAACTCAGCAACTCCTAAGAGCTCTCACATTATACATTTCTATTTCAATGTTACAGACTAGCAAATAACAAACCCAATTGTTTTAATTTTAAACAATTTGCTGCAGCATCGAGGATATAGCCAAAAAGGTCTTTTCTTTCAAGTGAGTAGCCTTATTGCAATTTCCTGTAGACAAATCAAAGCTAATGTTTAGAAATAAAGATGTTTGGAAACTATTGTTTTCTTGAGGGACTTAAGCTTAGTTATAGAGAGGGATTAAAGACCTAAATTATACCTCACAGGAGGTCAGTCCCTTCCAAGAACATCACACCTATAATGTTCATTACAGCTAGGCACAATTCATCTCATTTTTATGATTCAGCTCTACTTGTATTTCTATGTGAATCTTGTTTGTGGAGATTTTGGATGTGATAGAGGGTGCTTTTTCAGTTTTCTTTCTTGAAGATTCTTTTTTGCTGTGATCATAATGCACTTGCACTTGAGAAACAGCCAGATTTTGGCTAGGGTGCTTTACTATAGGAATGCCTTTGGCATTCAAACAGGACACTGGAGTTTTTAATTTATGCATCCCCTGGTAAT